>LUCW03001628.1:10000-19783 GCA_001586965.3 Sphaeroforma sirkka | reverse complement strand
TTGGTCGTACCTATACTGGCGAATATTTATTAATTTGTCGGATGATGGAACGAACTCTGGGGAGCTAACCTCTTTAAGAGAAAGTCAATGATGACATCCATCGCCTATAGTGATTTGCGATCTATGCCTTGGTCTGTCTTTGAGAAGATAGTACACAAGCATACCAATTCCTCTACTAGAGTACTTAGTACCACGAGCTACACCCAGCCCACTACGCGAAACGCAGTAGAGACTAATACTGCGCGTGAGTACTAAGAAACCTCGCACTACTACTGGAGGGGGGGGTACTGGCTCTACTTCTACCGAACCGAAAGGTGATAAGAAGGTGAGAGCGCCTTAGCAAAGAGTGTGGTTACAACCACACAAAACGTAATGGCAAGTGGAATGGTAGACACGACCCTGTTAAGTGTGCACCAGGCAAAGCCAGATTTTGGACACTATATGAAAGAGTGTGCTACTTGCAAGGTAGTACTAACGGTTGGCACAAAGAGAAGGATTGCAAGGACTTACCAGACGTCCAAGTTAAGCACTGACAGTACCATATGTGCGCACTAGAGCAAGATTATGAGAAAATGTTCAATAAAATCTATACCAAAGGAGATGAACGTATCTTTCAAACAGTTTTCGTAAATGGAGAAAAGTTATGGCACTATTTGATCCAGGGGCTGAAGTCTCTGCTATCTCATACCGAGTAGCCTACGCTACAGATATGGCTGTCCATAACGAAACAACTGATTTAATCTTGGGAAATGGCAAAGTTACTACTTGCGAACAAGCCATTGACTATGCACACATAATGCTGTCAGATAGAAGAGAAGTGAAGACTCACCTAATCGTTACTGACATGTCTCAGAAATACGATTTAATTATAGGTATGACTGATCTTCTCAGTTTAGGTATAACACTCACTGGTCTGCCTAATGGGCTGGGCCGAATAAAGATCAGTCAGATGATAATATGTTAAAGATACCTAAACCTCCGGAAGGTGAAGCAAAGGATATGATTCCGCACTTCACCGATATAATTATGGACTTAATTATACAAAAACAGGAAGATTGCAATAACTGACTGGTGTATGTTTAAGTTCTCTAATGGGTACGTTAGACTTGACTTAACAAACGTCGACTTCTCTAAGTTAAAGTGTCCTTCACATAACTACGTGAGTTGGAGACACAAAAAAGACGTTGTCAAAACCCAAATCGAAGATTGGTTAAAACAGGGTCTAATGAAATCAATTATGATGCAACCCCAGTTAACTTAGCTCTCTTAATGGTCGATCAATATAAATCTGATGGAACGTTTAGTAAAACAAGAGTAGTACTAGACCTGTCGCCAATCAACAAACCAATTCCGCAAACATAGTTTTCCCTTACCTAAGATAAGCGAGATACTACGCAAAATGGAGGGTGCGACTATCTTTTCCAAGATAGACTTAAAAGCTGCATTCCATCAACTACAGAATATATGAGCCTCATAGGAAATACTTTTCCCTTTACTTGGCAAAGGTAAGAAGTACCAGTTTAAAGGTGCACCTGAAGGCTTACATATGTTACCTTCTTTCTTCCAACAAGTTATGATGGAACCATTTGCGGACCTGTCGTATAACGTATCAGTCTATTTAGATGATATAGTTATCTTTACAAAGACAGCACATAAACATGCTAAACTCGTTAAAGAAGTCTTAAAGCGACTTAATCATGCTAAACTTAAAATTAACGAAGACAAGTGTTCTTTTGCTAAAGATACTATACACTTACTTGGCTACAAAGTATCTGCAGCAGGGGTAGAAATTGATCCTGGCAAGAAACAGTTTCTGTTGGATTTATCAACACCAATTACTGGAAGAGATGTGAACTCTGTGTGTGGGTTTGTTAACTTCTTCTCGATTCGGTACCGCATCTTTCTCATTACTTAAAGCCTTTCAGTCACCTACGGCCGCACAAAGGACCTTTGGGAAAGCTTTGACTAAAGAATGTGATGATGCATTTAAACTAGTCAAAAGTAAAGTAATGGACGCACCCATCATGCAGTACCCTGTGGATGGTGTCCCATTCCAAGTAGCAACCGACGCTTCAGATCGAGCGGTAGGTGGAGTGCTTTTACCAAACGATAAATGGTAAACCGCGCTACATACAATTCTTTAGCAAGAGTTATAATAAGAGTCAACGGAATTACCCTACCGTTAAACAAGAGCTCCTTGCTATAGTTACTGCGCTAAGACAGTTTAAAGACTACCTTTATGGAAGTTACTTTACTGTCGCCTGTGATCAAAGTCTTTAACATACTTAAAAGATATGAACCCTGATTCACAGTTGGTGAGCCGCTGGCATGACATTATTGCCAAGTTCGCTTTTAATATAACACACATACCAGGAATACATAACCATCTTCCTGACATGCTCTCTCGACTTGTGCCCGACTACCAGAAAACAGTCAAGGAGTTATTAGCAACCGATTGATGCTAAATAAGAAATGGTTTAACCTCGCTCAATCACGATGGGGTCCATTTACTGTTGATATGTTCGCCGCAGAACATAACAAACAGGTTTCTAAATATAGGTCGTTGACTCATCCTAAAGGTGATGCATTTCAGCTTGACTTATCAAAGCATAATGCGTGGGCTAACCCACCTTGTCAACTTATCGCACAGTTGTTAAATTATGTTAATAATACTAAATCTACCATTACGCTGTGTTGTCCCTTACGTAACTCCGACCCATGGATACGTGATTTAATTAATATGATTCAAGACGAACCTATTTATGTCGACCGTGAAACCGACACGTTCTTGTATCAGGGATCCTATTCTATTAAGAAGACGCCTTGGAAACACACCATTGTTTGTCACATCGGTCCTGCAGGTACCACTAAGTGGAAACCCTCAACCGAATTCTTAGCTAAACTAGAAGAGTCTAAAAGAGTTTGAACAAAAGCTCAAGACTCGTACAACACATGCACCCAACAAAATTGTAGTCGAGGTAATGCCGATTGAAACGGCATTAGATCGTAAAAACATGGAACTAGCTAAGGCCATGGATCAAAGACTCAAAACTCTAAGAGAACCTGAAGCTCGCACTCGACTACTTAAAGCGCTGCTTAAAGAACAGCCAGGAGTTGCGAAACAACTGAAGAAGATACTTCAACAATCCAATGTTGTCAATTATGTATCTCAGGACTCTACCCCTCCTGATACTGAGGTTGCCCTTTCCAACAGGACTATGGTTCATCCAGCCAGCGTTACGCAGAATCTGACTGACTTAGAGGAGCTCGAAAGTAGAGTTAAAATTATACATAATTTAACGCATCGAGCATATGAGCATACTTATAAAATGGCTATTCGTGCAGGGCTTGATCACCCGGCGCTGAAAGAAACCATACGTGAAGTATACCGACGCTGTACTGATTGTGAAAAGAACCAGATCAAGCGATACGGTTGGGCACCCCTAAAAAGTGTGACAGAAGACCAACCGATGCGCCGAGTCATAGTCGATTTGGTTAAACTCCCGCGATCCAAGCATACTGGCGATGTATATATCTGTCATTTCTTATGTGTGGCTTCGGGCTATAACTTGCTTTATGCAATACCGAACAAACGTCCACAAACAGTGGCAGAATTATGCTATCACGTCTTTAATGACTTTGGTTTCCTCGAGTACTATGTTCTGATAACGGTAGTGAGTTTTGTACCGACGTAATGGAGGCACTTATACTCGTATCAGGCATGACCCATAGGCGTGGTGTTCCTAACAAACCTCAAACGCAGGGTGCAAATGAGACACGTCATAGAGAACGTAAGAAACTTTTGCGTACCGCACTAGACGACGTTGAGGATATGTGGCCTTATCATTTGAAATGGGTTCAGACTCAAATGAATAACTGCATGAATCCTCAAACTGGAACACTCCCGTTTCACTATTTCTTTGGCCGCTATAGTGAATTACAAGCAACGTTTGATAAAACTGCGCCTCGAGAAACACGCTACCCCGTGGCTACAAAAGATCGAGCATATGCAGAACGTTGTTTACCCTTGTTTACTCGAGCACAAGAATCGCGTCCTACTTAAAGCGTATGACCGATGGAATAACACTAAGAACATTGTTCAGTTCAAAGTCGGCGATTACGTTAACATTATAAATCGAAACGCCAACGTTACCGAACTCTCTTCTAAGACGATAGGACCTTTTGTTATTTCCTACCATGATGAGAAAAGTGATACTTACGAAGTGAATAACATTGATGGTACTAGTGCAACCAATCTAGGCACTCACCGTATCCCTACCTCCGAACTCTCATTCGCTCGCTCATTTGATTCTGATATACCAGTTATGGAGTCACAAGTCAAAGATATAATTGATAAAACATCCGAAGACGGTTACACTTACTACAAGACCCGTTTCATGGATGGGACAGTAGCTTGGCTAACCTCCGATGCATTTCGTGAATCTCGCGACTTTCTTCGTATCTTTAATAAGAAATGGAATAAGCGTTTACATAAGAACACACGAGATAAACGAAAAGGGTTTCCTCAGGTGACTACAAACCCTGACGGATCTGAAATTCCCTATTTGCCACCTACTTCCTACGTGACTAAACTTTCTGATCTGCTTACCAACAGTGCAGAAAATTGTTCAAATTTACTTACTAATGAAGAACAGCCTTTGGCTATTACCTTACCAAATAATAAACGTAAGGCGCCTACATCGGAAATGGTTACTGGACCAAATACTAAACGACATAGAGTACAACATGAGTCTTGAACTCGTACATATAGGCACATACTTACTCGATAAGCCATGACCGAAACCGTTTTTTTACTTTGGTTTTCGCTTTACCAACTAGATCGTATCTTAACGTACGTTCGTAGTTCTAAAAGCTACTGGGGGCTATGTAGAAATACGGCCTCCGGTCAGTCTAAAATATCAAGATCAATTGAGATAATACATTGGTTTTTATTTGTATTTTAAATAATTTAGTACAAGCTCTTTTTCCAATATTTCCAAAGAGTTCTAAATTCACTTTGATGGCTCCAGTAGCCTGAGTATTTGGTATGACTCATCTACTTGGACCTATTTGAGACATTAGTAGATGTAGGATATTATAAACTAAATTTTATAATCTCCGAACTACTACTTATAGATTTTGGTCCTCCCGCCAATCTCCAAAATCCAATAAGTCTTTTTCTTTTTTTTTTAACTTTTCTTCAGATGGAACTTTATTTATATCAGCTAATGTATTAACGTGACTTACGTTATTATGTCTATTTACAAATTAGGCAAGTGGTCATGAACACTTAGTACTTCTAGTGAAAATTATTCAATAAAGAACAGCTAGAGGTACGCCCTGTGTGATCGAGGATATTTAGGCTCTTAACAAGAGGCAGTCCCGATCATTCTTACACAAGCTACCACTGCTAAATCCTAACTGACTAAATTGTATTTTAGTTTAATATAGTTTGAAACCTAGTAATTTTCCATCGAATTTTACAAGTGCAGGAAACATGCCTTTTTTTATGCTGTGCATCTATGTGCACGATTCGGTCAATGAGATTATCGCGTACGCACAAGGGTTGGACTTTTAAGACTAAGTATACTATTAAACTGTATAATAACCAAACCGTCAATGAGAGTTGTAGCCGAATTGGTGTATAAGAGCGAGGATGTCCACGAGTGTTGAAAGAGTTATATCAGGTCAATATTAAGTTCTTTGGACAACCTGTATATGATCTTATATTAGAGAAGTTTGTATCATTTATACATAATGTACCTGAAAGGATAGTAGAAGGATTAGAAAGCAGTGGGTTTCCAGAAACAGATTTTCTATGGCCTGATATAGTCATGACAAACCCACGTGTTGCTACCAGATGGACAGAAAGATACTATGTTGTATCCTCTCACCCCAATAGCTCGAAATCCTCACCATACTTATCATGGACGAGAGAATCGGAGACGGCATCGTATGATAGCATGCAACTAAGTGATCTAAGACGGCATGCTATATCCATCGAATTTACAATACCTGAAGGTACCAACCGTGCAGAGCTTGTACAATGATTAAACGTTCATGATAACAGTAGACAAAGTGCGTTGCTTGATTCATCTGAAGTTTCTGAAGATCCAACTGAACTACTCAATGATTGCGTCAGCCGCCAGAAGACACAGTTCTCGTAATTAGAGAGCTTACATTGGATTGAATAAACACAAGCTTAAAGAGCTATTGCTAGAATATAGTGATGACGTTATGCTTCATTGTTTCATGTTTTGTATAAGCGGAATGTGATGCGACATGCAATGATGGACACTGCGTATAAAGATCTTCCACTATTTGCTCTGTAGCGTCTCCGATGTATATAGCACTGTCTCTTGTACCTAAAGTAGTCTTCGTTCTTGGGGCAAGAACAGCTTTGCCCTGAGCTGCCGAACAGAATGGCATTATACTATCAAATATATCAGCACATGCATATACCAAAGCTGGGTACAATTTCCTTCCAGTGGACTCACTAATTCCAAACTCGTCACGCATATAACGCAGCACATATATAAAAAAAACACGAACTGTTCAAAAAGTGCAATGCGCACGTGCACGTCTGGATTCCAAACACATTGCTGCTTCTGGTTGTGGAATTTTGTGGCGACGATTCTACTTCATCGTCAGTGTTCTTGCTTCTGGCCATTTTTTTTGGCTACTAAATCCTTACATCGCTTAACACACACGGCATTCCATAACCCTTACATCGCTTAACACACACGGCATTCCATAACTGTAAACTCTCGCATCTGCCCTTATAATTAATTATCTTAAATAATTGTTATACTAGCTCAAAGCGTTTCTCCCCAAGGTATTTCAAACATTTGCTGTCATCCCTTATGTGTTAATACGGCTATCGGTTCCAGTGTGAGCATCTGAAGTTGATGAACAGTACGATAGAGCTTGGTGTGGAGATATTGGATTGAAGCTGCTTTCGTAGCGTCGGGATGTTGTTGGGAGCTGCATCGCGGGTACGAGAGTCTTTTGTTTCTTATTGTTTTTAATGTATTCAGTGGGGAAGTGGTGATTAGTAATGCGATACTTCCTTTTTAATGTGTGATCGTTTATGTCGGATATGATCTGATTCTTTTTCTTCTGATTGCCCACAACTATTGCTACTCAGCTCATCGCCATTTTTCTATACCTTTGGCCACGGGAAACAAGAAAATAACCTTCGTGGCGTAGATCTTCACCACACACGGAATCATCGTTTGTACATATACACTGTATCCTTGCATACTCACCCTGCACAACTTGAAGTATATCCCGATCTGCATTCCATTGATGCATCAGTTTGGGCATGTCGTTAGGCCCGGCGTGTATATCATTACCTCTATTCACTAGTTGCTGTAAGGTTGATTAATGCATTGTTATGTAACGTTTGGCGCTTGGCCATAGCCTTCTGCCATGTATCTTTGATCCCGTGTGTTTGTAATATTTTACCCGTCAAAGCACAATGACATCATCACTCAGTGGTAATCCAATCTTGCGAGCGGTACAATTCAAACATCCTTTCAGTTCACATATACAGCTCTGCTTGAACGCTTTCTCTTTCTGTAGGATGCGCCTTGTACTCGACATGATTGCTAGTGTGAAACCTGATGATATTTAGATAAAAGTAGTTCACTACGTGATCGGAGCGCAAAGTGATCTCTTCTTCTGATGACAAAAAGTGGGGCTCAATTGCATCGTATAAGAAATCCGATGTGCTCACTAGAAAGAACGTAGTCTAATTAGGCTATAAAGTGCTACGACCCACATCGTATGCGTGTTAGGTAGCGATAATAACGCTGTGACTGTAGGTGAGGTGTGTTGTAGGTGTATTGATGTGTGTATTTGTGCGTGTGGTTTTTACTTTTCTTAGAAAATGTCAGCAGAAACTTGTTTTGGGCCCCGGCGGTCCTCTTTTAAGGCTTATATTCCGAAAGATTTTTTCTAATTGTACATAAATAGAAAGAGCACGGGGAATGTCAAAGAAGCCACACGTCTTTATCTATTTAATAATCTCAAAAGTCTCACGGGCACAACACTGGCAACAGGCCTCTGCTGCAGCGCTGCACACCAAACTTCAGTCTCAGCCTTCATTCCTGCGACCTGCAGTCGGCACTCGGCATTTATTGCACCTATAATAAATCATAGAAGCATTTTTATATATTTAAAAAAACATCCTTTTTTTTCTGACTTTTTAACGTATATCCCGAGTTTGTATGTTTGCTCAAGATACACACCTAACAACAACGAAAAGGACCATTCCGGCTAGAGATGTTGATATGTTGAACGAGCAGCTAATGTAGACAAATTTGAAAACCTGAAAAATGCACCTCTGTGCATATTATATATAAATAAGAGTTACATTCAACAGGTAACGTTTTGAGCTTAGCTCCACTCAGCACTGACTCTGAGAGAAAAATGTTCATGGTCGATTTGCCCCGATATACTTTTTTAAAATGCTTAAAAAAACTTTTTGCGTTTACATTTAAAGTTTATCGCATATAGACAAAACGTATTGAGCTTGGCACTGCAGTTTGCAGTCTGCACTCTGCATTACTGGGCGCTGGCCTTCTCTGGAATCTGGAGCGCTGGAGTCTGGACTGCTGGCCTTCTACACTCTGCAGGGCTGTATCAACCGCAGGCGCCAGCCCACCAGCAGTGACCACTGACCAGGGCACCAGGCCCAGGGTGACCCGGCCAGTGGCGCCTATGGGCTGGGGCCTGTGGGCTGTGGGCTGTGGGCCTGTGGCTCTGGGCAGAACTGAGTGCACGCAGCACGCATAACATTGCCAACACACACGCTTCGAGCTTGCGAATCATGAAATATTCCTTCCAATCTATTTGCAGTACGCGTTCGAAGCCGGAACGGCGGAACTGGAGAGGTCAAGGACTCAAAGGACAAAGGTGATGCCGAGTTGCCGACTTTCCGAGCCCCCCTAAAATTTGATAGTAATTTAACTCCCCCCTTTGTTTGTATAGTTGATCAATGATAACTGTTCGAATGTTTGTTGAGTGCAGACAGGGGACAAAGTTCAATCACAATGTATTACACACATTTTGAAAACATAAATGTATACACAACATTTTTCATATATGCGGACAACGTCAGTTAATTTTACACAGCACCAGGATATCATGACTACGAAACGTCCTGCCGATGCTGAAGAAGCAATCGAGACCGAGAGAAAATCCCTCAAACTATGCGAAGGTGGTGTGTTGAGATAGATCCATCCGTGATAGTCTCCACTTATCACTTACCACGTGCCACAAACAGCAAATCATATATTACTTCCCGCATATTTCATGTTACTTGCAATACTTTAAAGGATTCTAGTATCGTTCACGTGCAAAGTACAGTGTGTCAAATTTATATTCAAAAATCAGCGCACTATGCTCATACTTTTGAAACTCTTGCCAAATATATATTTACACGAATGCAGATATTGCATGCGAACTTTACACTATCACAGGATTTGTTTCGTATTTTACAACTAAATATCGTCAAGCTCACAGTGCACACGACGTTGCATACGATCCAGGAACCTAAAAAACTTTGATTATGAACATAAACATTCGCAGAGCGTTCGTCTCCAGGGGCTTTTTAGTTTCATTTGAGTGATTCGCTCCAACGTCAGTGTGGCAATATGCAAGATTTCTAAGGTACCCGTTCAGTACCGTTGAATGCTGTTTCGTGAAACGCTAGATATTTTATTTACACACACACGCGCGCGCACATACACACGCACACACACACACACACATACATAT
>LUCW03001628.1:0-7500 GCA_001586965.3 Sphaeroforma sirkka | reverse complement strand
CTGTGGGCCGTAAGGACCCGACATTCCACTTCTATCCGTTCCTGAATGCGCTTCCCACACACGCCCCTGATCCCGCGAATTGGGAGGAGAGTGAGAAGGAGTGGCTCAAGGGCTCGACCGCACATTTCACTATCGCCGAGACGTCGGCGAGTCTGAAGGAGAGTGCCGACGCGCTGACTGTGGCGATTGTTTCCTATGCACAGGTATAGGACTGTCTGTGGAGAAGGACAATGGAGATCCACAAGCGCTAATCCGAAGATAGATTGTAGTTCTGGTTCTAGTCCTGCGGTCTGAGTTGACCTCACACTAAGATTCGAATTGTTATGTGATATGGACATATGCAGCATACAGAGGCTTGGGTTTCTTCAGAGTTCTAGGCTTAACATTTGTATACCTACACACACTGCATATGGGCAGTGAGAGACATAAGGGGCCCTATCTCGTATTTTTAGTTCAAAATTGAGAGGTCCACACGATTTGTAAAACGGCATAATATGGGCAATTCATCCGTTCGTCTGTGTGTAATACTTGCACATCTCATAGACTTATAGTGCAGTATGTACATCTATCACTCACTCCTGCCCCATCTGTATATTCTCCTATCTCTATATTGCCAAACGGAAATACAGTATTTGAAGTGTGTAGTTTCAAGCGGTTCTCTCAGTTTCGAGCATTGAGCTCCACATTGGTGCTTCGGTATATCCATTCTGCCTATCAGACCGGACGATAAAGGGATGGAGTCTTCATTTACTAGCAGTCATCTCAGTTGACACTGTTTTTAGTATCACACTATTGCTTCTTTATACCTTCACAAACTATTCTGATCCACAGTCACATGCCGAGGATCCAGACTTCCAAGGGTTAGAGTCTGTCTTCACAAACAGTGCTCTCAACACCGAGAGTCTGTTATGGGCGAGAGGCATGTATGTATCACGCCGTTTCCCCGTGTGGCTGTCGACCGATGCAATTGAAGATCGGCAAAGTGAAGATGCAACGACAGGTGAGATTATTGAAGAACATGTTAATCTATTGCGCATGGCATCAATAATGACCACAGAAACATGTTCATGTGTGTATTTATATATCAGTACCGGGTGTTGGTATCGCAAGTGTATGAATCGCGCCGCTTCCGTCTGGTTGCCGATCGATGTGACTAACAGCCCGCAAAGAGAATCCAGAAACACGGGCGAGAATTCTGATTGATTGAACAACTATATATGTCTATATGTGTATCACAGAAAATCATATTTACATCTCTATTTTAGGAACATTTTCATATATGCTAATATACAGTTCTGAATATATATATATATATATATATATATATATATAATACAATATATGCATATATATGTGGGTATTTTTGAAGTTAGTGTATGAATAATTGTAATTAGAATCAGTATATACTGCATCTCTGTCTTTGATGTTGTTTTTCTTGTACCTGATGATTCACAATCCTCTCGGTGATGTAGGCTACCGTTTTTAGACAATATTTTATTGCCACAAATAACTGAAATTAAATTGTACAGAAATTTCTTAGACTTCTTATCTGGGTGTAGTGGAATCTTTTTACCTACAACTCATTTTCATCGCGATTTGTAGTTGCGCAATCGGCTCAGACCCGTGCTCTGGGTGTGACGGTGTCTTTCTAAAACCTATCGAATTTCTCATCCCGAATCCCGGTACAGTATCGTCTCAGACCGAATCTTGGGGTGAGTAATCGTGCATTTTTAGACCTGACGAAAACTCATCCCGACTTACAGGTTCAGAATCGACTCAGACTGGATCTCTGGGTGTAATGGTGCCTTTCTTAGACCTACTAAACCACATGCATGGCGAGACGGTAATGTGGGAACTTGCCAGTGACGAGAAGAAGCACGTGCTGTTCTCAAACAAGGATAAAGAACACAAAGAGGGAGATGAGGTGTTTAACAACTATGGCTACAAAACTGTGGAGGAGCTTTTCCTCAGTCATGGATTCTGCGGAACCGGTACAGGGCACAAGGTACCTAATTTTACTCACATACTGGTTCATCGAAACGCTCAATATCTGAGACTATCCTCAGTTTATGGACATGGTAACCTGGGACATGGTAACCTGGTGCGTGCAAATCGCCAGTCATCAGTTAGAATACTGCTGTGGCCCAGTGTGCACCTATCTGTATAGGCACGTGAACTTCGATTGTTTCTACTAACTAACAAATCAACGCACTGACCCTATGTACTCGCAAGTTGGCACGAATAGAATCTATACGCCTACAAGTGATTCCAAAGTTACCTTCGCCGGCAAATCTATAGCCCTACTAACAATACGCTGCATGTTACGCCTGTCCAGGATGTGGTCGCTCTGCGCGTAGGATCTCCAGCCGTCAGCAAGGAGGTTGACGAGGCCAAAGTCGCTATACTACGTGACATGGAGGTGCACGTTGCTGTGCGTCCGAATGGTAACTTAAGTGTGGGGCCCTTGTACTTGGTCACAGGCAGCGCGGAGGTATGTTATGGCGTGAGATGTTTTGATTGTGATAAATTTGAGCTGTGTTGTGTGTATATCATCGCATTTAGAACTGTTTCGCAAACTATAGCCTAATCTAGTAAGAACGCATATGAAATGAGCAGGTGTGGGCGGAACACAATAGGGGGTAACAGCGTGTGTATCGACGCTAGGTACGTATTTGACTACCAGGATTACATGCCGGAGGATTTACGATCAATATCATCTCAAACAGATGCGCTTATCACACGGCATGGGGTTGCGTAGATGACCTATAAGTCTCTGACCATAAGCAGTTCATCCGAATAGGGTTTTTTTTGTGCAAAGGTTCACCCGTATTCATATACACGCTCTTGTTCGTAACTCTTATCGATGCATATCAACCCTTTCACCTCATGTACAGGAGCCTATTTTTAACCAAGAATTGTTGTTATCCATGGCCGTGTGTGGCATGGCGCATATTCCTACCGATGAGGAGCCCATAGAAATCGGCATCGATGAATTAGACGTGTTGAAAGCACAGTTGGAACACAAGCTGGAAATACTGGGGGATCTCTCATGGGTTCTAGAGACTTTGAATAGCAATGTTAAGGGCGAGAGTACGCCGGATACGCATCACACCAGGAAAGTACAAGCAGCTCTATATGTGAAGGGACAGGTGGATCTACTCAACGAGGCTTTGGATGAGATAGTTGAACTTTCGCCCGTGCCAGATGGAGATGAAAGTGAGGAGGAAGAGGAGCATGAAGACGGGGTGTAGACAGTCCTCGCACGGGATCCCGCTCTGCTAGTTACGATATATATATATATATATAGATTGCGGTCTTCTCAGTCCTATAGGAGAACTTGTTCTAGTTTTATTTTTAGTGACTATCGAAGGAAATGCAGACAGATACCCTATGATGCAACAAGCTCTCTGCAAAAGTGCCCTTACTGTTATTGGAGATGTACTACACTTTGTCTGCAACTTCAAGTTGGCGCTTATAAGCGTAGGAGAATGTGTCAAACAATTATTGTTGCATCGGTACGACGCGAAGTTGCATTGTGTACTGGAAGCGTCATGCAAATACAGGCAGTCGCCAATTATGATCTGCCACCGCTATAGAAGATATCTTGCTGCTGGGAGTAAAAGGGCTGGAGATATGGCAACATGGAATACACGTCTCAATGTGCTCCTCGTATAGGAGACGGGAGAGAAAAGCTAACATTGTATGAGAATATTACCTGTGGTGCACTTGCACTATATAATGTATCCAAGCTTGAACAAGCAAAGGAGGTGAAGATTCAAAGCGAGAAAGTATACAGGACGGGATTCGTTTATTAATTTAATTAATCAGTCATATGTATAAATGTATTAAAATTATAGTCTAGAGGGGTTGAGACATAGTTAACCCATATTTAATCTGCCCGGATATTAGATTTACTAGTCATTTCTCAAACACACTATTCAATTGTATATACGGCACACTTTATCTTCACCGTTTTCTCACACGACTGGAGTTCGCAGACAATCAATTGTAGACGTTAAACGCATCAAGAGGAAGAGTTTGTAAATATATCTAGCCGACCTCGGACAATCTTGTTATGCCCGAAACACTTTTTCCATGAAATGCAATTCTTGTACCGCGGCACACTCCATTGTGCATCAGGGCCCGTTGACATGGTCTTCGTTGAGTGCTTTTCTTTTACGCAAGAACAAACAGAGACGATGACCTCGACCTACGACTTAACTAGATTTTGCAGCACTTCCACCAGCATGTTCAAACTCGAGCGGTGTTGTGGTGGCGCCTCACTGTCGCTCGGTAAGCGAGTGCCCTCCGGCGCATCGTAATCCGGCGCTTGTGATGTAACAGTAGCACGAGATTCTTCTCTAAACAATTTTTGGTCATTCTTATGGTTAAACCTAGGAACCTCACTATCAGTCCGATATGGCGAATGCGAAGTATGGACAGACGTCCTGTGTTGTACGGGAGACTGTATTGTCACGTTTTGCTTTGTGTGCTCCAAACAGTCATCCCACTGATCTGCTGTGTGTGGCGAGGTATAGTTCGACTTCTCCCTTCTACTGGTTTTTGTACCACGTCGTGCATTCTCTTGCGCACTCACACTCTTCGTGATGTTTCTACCTACAGTCGTACGTACATCGGACTCATTGTCCATAGACATTCGTTGCTGCCGCTGCTGTTGAAACTCATGTCGGACACAAATTTCGTGTGCCATCTCCATATCTTCATCAAGATCTACACCACTATCTCTATGTTTCTTCGAAGCTCTCCGCGAACGCGCCCATTTTATATCATCAATTGCCGGATATGAAGAACTCCCGGTTACATCTAATACTCTATCAGGCACACAAGCGGACTGCACTGACGCGTGTTGACTTCCACGAGCGCGTGCATCTGCCTTCGCCTGGGCATGTATCTGTGCTTGAGTGAGTGTCTGATTATACTGCTTGTAGTTACTGTTGATATACGCGGGCATTCTTAGATTGCTACCGACTGGGTGTACTGAATCCCCAGTGTAATCATTAGATGACGAAATAGTGCTGCGCCGTTGGCGCTGCCTTTGTGCAGGCGTATGAATGAGTGATGTACCTCGGCCATCGCATCTGATCAGTGGTGGCTTAGAATCAAAATGGTCAGCTCTTGTATCAGCGTCATTCAACTCACGACATGCTGGAGGCCCATATCGATGCAGTTTGGAATGTGGCTGTTCAGGAATAGAATGCTGCTCGGGTATATCTGACCACTGTCGGGATGATGGCATCAACACACTATCAACTGATATCCGTGTAGCCTCAGTTTTATACTTAGCAGGAGTATTTGCATAGTGTGCACCACCCTCATCAGAATCAACTACAGCTGAAGGATTGATGATTGACATGCGCGAAGCTCCCTTATCTAAACCAGTAGAGTGGCCTATCGAATCTATATGGCCCTTCTCCACTTCTACTGCATCAACGTCGCTAGTATGGATATAAGATCGTGCTTCCGAATAGAAATTGGACCCCTCCATCTCCGTATCCAAACCGTCAACATTCTCATCGTCATAGAGCAAGTGTGCCCTTCTCGATGGCGACGTGTCCACGTGCATGACAGAACGTGTCAGTGCTTGCCCATACATATGAGTGCACAAATCGACCCGGTCTACACGGGGATGAGCACCCGCGTATGGGTGTGATATTGAGTACCTCTTACGTTTACTGAGGTGTGACGGTACCACCGCTGCACATTCATCAACTCGCGTATATGCACCATCATCATCTTTGCTTTCATCCTCATCTGCCTTAACATTCTCACTCTCACCAGCGCTGGAAACGACACCTGCATCACTCAACCGCTTCCTACCTGTGGCTGTCGCTGCTCTTGCGCGTACAGTGCTATTAGAGTGGGTAACAACATCATGCGTCAACATATGCCGACTTCTGGAGCGCACAGACGAATATCGGGCCTTGCACACCTCGCAAACATATGGTTTCTGCTTAGTATGTGAACGAATATGACGTGTCAGATTGCTACTCTGAGCAAATGCAGCTTTACAGCCTTCTTTCTTGCAGACATACGGCTTTTCCCCTGTATGTATACGCTTATGAGTTGCTAAATTGGAAGGGTGGGCGAAGGATGCATCGCAGCCACGGTACTCGCATCGATATGGACGTTCTCCACTGTGGGTATACGAGTGTGTCTTTAGTGCAGAGTGATGGATAAATGCAGCCCTACATCCAGTGTACTCACAGCGATAGGGCTTGTCTTCCAGCTTTGATTCATGCATCCCTACTCCAAATTGGAGTAAATATTAAACCTATATTTTAAACTCTATTCAGTTCACAAACAACCATGCATATACAGGCCACAAGCAGTATTTCTTAGGCTTAATACTTTCTGTAATGTGCGATAGAGTTTGTGCTACTGTATTTGTTTTATGCGTTTGCTGATGAGTGACTATTCCCCTTGGATTCTGTATCCTGAATACAGTCTTGATGTCCTGTTGTAGATGTTTCTGACTTAAAAATGCTTTTCAAATAGAATATATTAATGTAAGACTGATATTCGACGTCAGACCAAATGGACACCTGAACGATGCACCACTCAAATATATACCTAAAATATTATAATTATTGATATATATTTGACTTAAAATATACTAATGTAAATACCGTGTAGAGTGTGCGCGTCAAACAAAAATTCTCGTAGTGTTCACTGTAACCAAATTGCTTTATTATTAACCGAGACTTATAATCTTTTAGAGGTACAAAATGTCAAAATGATCGTTTTCCCAATAACCAATGACGTACTCAAAAAAAAAGAAAAGAGCACTGGTATAACTAAAGTTCCGAACAGATGGTTAAAAAACCACAAAAGATTTTTGTATTATAATATATCGTAAACCATCTTAAGATAGAAAGAGAGCGCTTCTATTGGTTTATATCAAGTTTTTAAGGGGTAACCGACGACAATTTAGAGAGCAAATATCTGACAATACTAAATATCACCATAATTTCCATGACTCTAATCTTGTTGTTCGGAGTAAATACATTTTTATGACATGTATTCGCACCGAGTCACGGACGGTCGGACGCATTAAAGAGCTGCAACAAGAAGTGCGTATTCATTCACATTGGATAAAAATAGAGTTTGGAGTACATTCATCCTTCAGTCTGAATGATTTTGTAGTAGTTAGTGAATTGAAACCAGGCAATTTTATCATGAAAGTGACCTAAGCGGCCAAGCCCAAGGCCCACTCGACAGAGGAGTTTGGCCATTGGACAAGACCCCAAGGTCCGACATTCCCACAAGAAACATATAATTTTTTTTTCACACCCCGTCCATGACGTGATTATTTCACCGGACCCACGGCCACAGCCCACAGTCCACACTCACACATCTACAGCGATACAGCCCATGGCTACTGTGACCTTGTCCACAGCCCCACAGTACCCCACACTTGACGAGTCAATACTAACGACAGTTGACACAGCATACACAGGACACTCGCACATCTCTCACAAG
>LUCW03001627.1:55000-98947 GCA_001586965.3 Sphaeroforma sirkka | reverse complement strand
GCAGAAATACGCAGACACACTATCCAGGCAGTTATCGCCTTTCAACCAGGGGATGTGGTAATGGTACACGGTCCGAAGGTCGCACAACCAAAACAATGCGACCAATGTTTGGACCATACGTTGTCAAAAGCCAGACAGGGACAAGGATATGAACTGACACACAAGGATGGTTCACTTCCAGATACTTTCAAAAGGTAAACCAGTTAGAGTGGAACTTTTTTGCGACTAGTCCATAGAGCCACCGAAAAGCCTTTAGAAGATCATATGTTGGCAGGATAGTTCCTCGTTCCGTTACATCATTCGACATAGACAGAATGATTCCACAGGGAATACAGAATACTTGGTTCGCTGGCGGGATGGTGATCCAACTTTGGGAGTCAGCCGAAGCTTTTGACGATCCAATGACATCGCGGCATACCACAAAGCCGAGCAAACTCAGCAGAAGAAGAAAGCGGCACAACAACAATAATTCCAACGTTACGTTGATGAATACTAGATGTCTATCATCTACTTCCGGATCGGGTTTTGTCTCTCCTCGTGAGATTTCACCACGGTATAGAGGCGAAAGACGATTCCACAACTCGAGCTTATAGGCGAGTATAACTCCAGCGGATACCCTAGCTTATGGGGGGGTGAAAACATACCAGCGGATACCCTAGCTTTTGGGGGTGAAAAATATACCAGCACAGCCGGGATGGTTCAAAAGACCAGTTTCAAGGCAAGAACTTACTCAGCAGAAGGATTTCATTAGTTTATATATATATATATATATATTGTTTATTTACACTACTAGTTATATATGTTTAATTTTCAATAGTTTAAGAGGTCATTTATTTTGAAGCTCTTCAATCACTGGTGACGCTTGAGCTTGAGGGGAGTGTGGTAAAAGTCCCCTTAAACCACTATCAGTGTGAAGTTAGAATTAATTTACAATTAATTCACACGAGGTGAATTATTTGTAGACCACGTAGACAATCAAATATAAGAATAAATACACCGCACTGAGCCTCAGGGAGACACAGTAGGTTTTAGTATCGTATTTTGATGTGTTTACTACATGAATAGGGAATTTGTTTTTGGTTTTCCAACTTCAAAACCGATGTAACTACCTTGGGCTTCAAGGTTATACTTGTGAACCTTGACCTGAACTTCTTGGATTAAAGGAGCATTCAGAACGCTAGAACACGACAGGCGGTTGATCATTGAACACGCTTCGAGTCTATCAGCAACTCTTAATTACTCCTATAGGCAGAGCAGAGGAGAGCAAAACGAGTACTCATTAACAAAACCAACCCAAACAAAATGATCAGCAATCATTAAGGAGCAAAGTGTATTCGAGCGCAACGAGTTTTCGGGGGATCCGCAAGCAGACCTCGTAGACATCAACATGATTCAATGATAATTAACTATTTTGGTATCACGAGAGGAGGACGGCGGAAGAAAGTGTGTAACACAAATAGCTGAGTTCAACTATTATATAATAGCCGACACTCCTTCAATCTGGACCAACTATTCATCAACAACACAAAGCCATACATCGAAGTCTTAACATCAAGATGCCTATGCGTCCAGCACCCCGCAGCCCTCGACGCACTCGTCGCGACGGCAAAGCAGTCCAGAGATCCTTGTCAGATTCCGAGCAGACCCACCAAGGAGGCACAGCTTCTTCGCGCCAGACAGTAGCATCGCGTCGAAGAGATGAACAACCGCGATATGAACAGACAGACCAAGACATGCGCCAGACAGCAAGAAGGCAACATCAGTTGGGGCACGGGTCTCGCTTATCGGCAAGATGAAGAGCATATCCAGAAGACAGTGAGGTGCAATTTGTGTTTAGGCATACTAGTCGTTCAAAGTCTGCTGAACCAGCAGCTGAGCGACACAAGGTAGCCAACGTCCGAGGTACCTCGGGCATTCATTCAGCGGGTGGTAGACCGCATTCATGGCAGTCTTTTCACCGAGCACCTGAACGAGATTTCACTCGAAAGCGAACTCGATCGGGGAGCTTCACCAGTGCAAGTCATGATTCCATCGCAGGCAACGGGGATGAGCGACCAGGCCAACGGCATAGCAATATGTCAGGGTGGGCCACGGGCACTTGTCAGCAAAAATCTGACGAAATCAGGGGCCGACAGCTAGAGCAATAGTTGAGCGACCCACATGGGGATTATCGTAGGGAAGTCGAACGAGAATAACTATGTAGACGATGGGAACTCAGCGGACAGCACCGAGACTTCGCGCGATCGATGCAGGATATGCGCAAGGCTAGTTACGTCGACGACAGTAATATTCATGGCAGCAGAAAACGACCACACAAAGACGAACAGGCGAGAGAGCCGATCATGACACCAGCGCAGTGGAACGAGCATCGCCGAGCCATGTGTCAACGCCTCGAAGGGAAGATATCTTTCTTTGTGGATGAACTCTGTCGAGCACAGGGAAACTACGATGTCCCAAGATTTACATTACTAACGTCCACGATCGATACACTGAAAGGAGCGTTGAATACTCAATTGGAAGCTATCAGGAAGAACAGAGCTCTGGTGCCACGGACATGGCCCGATTGGCTTTTAGACCGTTATCAATTAAGCAGCACAGCCGATAGAGACACACGAAGGGCACTTGAAGAGGCACTGAAGAAGGCCCATGTCTCAGGACTAGATGAGTCGTGGATGGTACGTTGGTTCTATAAGGTACTCATACATTTTAAGGCAGCAAAGGCCACAATTGACTATCCCCGTAACAACCATAATCAGCTGAGGGTATATCCGGCGGAACAGGTCATAGACCAAATCTGTGAAGAAGTTGGCGAAGAGTAATGCCCGCACTAAGGGTGTAGAGTCAGCCAGGGAACATTTGAACAAGATTGTGGAAGTTCACAAGAGAGCCTGGGAGCGAGCAGATAAGGGCAAGGACTTTCCTAAGCGGTTGCTTAATCACTGCCTCATACAGGCCCTCGAGGACCTGACAGGTAATATGACATATGAACGCACGCTACAACACCACATAGGTTGGGACCAGCTGGAGACTGAAGGCCTTCTCCGCATTTTAAATCCAGACATACAAGAAACCGATGTTATCCTCAGACAACGGGTACGGACACAGATGAATGTGGGGGATCGGCTTTGACAGCTTCCAGCCCAACAACGAGATCGTATTTTGAATACAAATACAGGAGGAGGCAGCACACAACGCACAAGCACGTCTACGACCACCACGTGTTACGCGTGCAGAGCGGGTGCCCCACCCAGTTTCATGCATATATCTTCCTCCAAGCACTACCAGTCGAACAAATGGGTTGGATTCACATCCAACTCGGGACGAGGATATAGCAAGGAGTATCCTTCAATAAGAGTTTGCCCGCGGTCAACACCATTACGGCTCTGATAGATTCGGACGACCAGCAAACGGAGCAGGAGGAGACCACGCCTACAAACACACACATTGCGTCCATACTGGCTCACTCAGACGAAATCGAATAGGGTGAGTTGGAAGAGGATGCAACGTGGGAAACCATAGGCAGCAATCAGGAATAGGACGTAGGGGTGTCGGATGCAGATGCAACTTTAGTTTTCCCGTCTAGCACACCTGTGATACTATCGATTAAAGATCCATTACTTTCAATGGACAATCGAGTATTCATATCTATCCTGATTAACGGTAAGACATGCAGGGCGTTAGTGGATTCTGGGGCAAACAGAAGTTGCATTGATTCGACATCCGCACACGATTGAGGATCGCAAATTTAAGTCGGCTCCGGAGGGATCCTATATATACCTAGCTGATTGTAGTCTTCGTACACGGCGAATAGGCTCAACGATACAATATGGTCTAGAGCTCACAGAACAGTTTTTCGAGCTAATGAATCTACCACCGGCTATCCACGCGGTCGTAGGCCAGGATCTTATGCCTGGCTTAGGGCATTCAATCGCCATTCTCACCCATAGATCCAACGGAGCTAGACAAACCATAGGAACCAATACCGTTGCGACGACCACCAGATTTGACCGAGGAAACCGGTGTTCGCCTGGAACTAGACAAGGAACTGAGGGACAATGACGGTATTCGAGAAAAGGACAGGTGCAGACTGGAAGGAGGCGAAGTTAGATTGCCAGTGACACCAGATCAAGCTGCAAGGATGCGGAAGGCAGTAAGGAACTTTGTAGCAGACAAATGGTTACCATGGGTAGATAGACAGGTGCAGAAGTGTATTCATGATTTGGTCATAGTTCAAAGGGATACAGCCACTTCCGTCAACTTACCCTTGCTCGCCGTGCCAGAGTATACTCAATCTGGAGAACTAAAGAAAGTGCGAGTGTGTTTGGACCTCAGAGCGGTGAATGCAGTAATACCGGCGGATCAGTTCATTATTCCCCGTATCAACGACATCACTGGTAACATCAAAGGGAAGAGATATTACACGACATTGATCTATCTAACCGCAGCGTACCATCGACTCCCAATTCACCCTGATTCTCAGTATCTATTCAGTTTCACACATGGCAAGAGCCAGTATTCTTTTACATCAGCGCCATTTGGACTACACACACTGACACAGCAATTTCAGCGTACACTGAATGTGATATTGCAAGGACTTCCGACATACCACTACCTGGACGACATCGTAATAGCAACAGATGACTACCACGAACACGTAGGAGTAGTGAAAGAGGTCATTCGGCGGCTGACGTACAATAGTTTTGAGCTAAACCCTTCAAATTGTCATTTTGCAGTCAAAGAAGTCATGATCCTAGGGAAGCGAGTATCGAAGGCCGGAATTGATATTTGCCATGAAAAGCAGGCCAAGATCATTGACTGGCCAACCCCGAAGAAGTACAAAGACATTGCATCTGCCTTGGGATTAGCCAACTTTCTTCACGAGCACCTACCAAACTTTGCAGAGGTAGTTGCCCCACTCCGGGAATTCGTAAGACTGAGGCCTAAGGGAATCATTGGAGACAGGTGGGAACAGAGACACCAGCAAGCTTGGGATGCCATGAAGCAAGCCATAGTTGAGGCAGTAGTGTTGAAATTTCTCGTCGACGAAGTACCTTTACAACTCGAAACGGATGCAAGCGACTACGGTATTGGAGGTGCATTGTTCCAGACCATGGAAGGGAAGAAGCAATACCTAATGTTCTTCAGCAAGACCCTCAACGCAGCACAGCGCAATTACGCAACACCCATGAAGGAATTATTGGCCTTGGTATATGGACTCACACACTTCCGGGATCATCTCGAAGGTCAACGCTTTTCAGTGTTGACTGATCACAAGGCTTTGGTGTATATGAACACACAGCTAAAGCTGAATCCGATGCTAAAACGATGGCATCACATCATAGCGCCTTTCAATTTCAATATCTCGCACATCCCGGGTATAAAGAACGTGCTACCAGACGCGTGGTCTAGGCTTCATGAGGGAAGTGTTGAGACTGAGGACCCGGAGGTACTATATGCAGAATGTTGGCAACTTTTTCCAGATTACTTTGAGCAAGCGCAACGGATTATGGGTGAGAATAATGTCGATGTCTTTGCTTCGCACCAGGATCATCATTTGCCACGCTACTACACCGACGATGACAGGGGTGGAGCGTTTGCACATTGTTGGAAAGATATAGACGGATGGATGAACCCACCATGGAGATTAATCCATAGAATGTTGCGCAAGATACGATCAGAGAGGGCCACAGCTACGGTGTGTCTACCGTGGGCGCCCCACGAGCCTTGGTTCCAGTTATTCAAGTCGCTTCTACAAAGAGACCCAGTATTAGTTCCAAAGACAGCCCACTCCTTCCTCGAATACGGAAAGTATGCAAGTGGCAAGACACCATGGGGTCACACAGTCATTGCCAGAGTAGGCCCACGCAATGGTTACAGCCTTCCAGAGACGTTTTCAGCACGATTGGGATATGCCGAACCGTCCTCAGTATCGAAAGTCACCCCATTAGATACGTCTCGGCTAGTATCGATCGCTACTTCGGAAGTAGCCATGACGGATTCTCCAGATGAGGAAGAGATAGGCTCGCCTTGTGTCAGCATGAGATTGGGCATCATAGAGCAGAAGATACAGTTGCTCAACTACAGCAGAACGGACATTTGTGGCCTAACGCTCTGGAACTTGCACAAACAGTTAGGAGAAACTGTCGTACATGTCTAGGACAGAGGGTGTTACGAAAGGGATTCACCCGATGATTAATATAACGGCAAAGTATCCGTGGGATCATATTCAAGTCGACATGATTCCAATGCCACTAGTTTCAGCAGCAGGAAATCGATATATATTGCACGTCTTGGATATAGCAACGGGGTACTCGATATTAAAAGCAACGACCACAAAGCCAGCAGAAGTGGTGACATCGAAACTTATGGAGGTGTTTGGGGAACATGGGTTTCCCAAGAAAATCCAATCAGACGAGGGAGGCGAGTTTTCGAACAAGATTGTTAAACTAATAACTCAAGAAGTTGGAGTGATGCATGCGAAGTCACCACCATATCGTCCTCAGGTTCTGAGAGCAGCGGAGAGAAGACACAGAGACATACACGAAGGAGTTCGCAAGCTATGTGACTCTTTGCCTACGGCATGGGATGTCCGACTACCACTTATTATGCTGTGCCAGAACCTCCGAATATCTCGGCGACACAAGACAGCACCATTCAGTGCGTACTTCGGTCGCCGCCATGTTCCGTTTGCTGACTTCACGGATGACCTTCCGGGGAATCAGCCGGTCACTAATGAGGCTTGGGCACACCGGCTGGATCGTTTGCACGACACTATCTTGCCGACGCTTTACAAGGTCACGCAGAAATACGCAGACACACTATCCAGGCAGTTTGACCGCCTCCATGCTTACGATTTTATCGCCTTCCAACCAGGAGATGTGGTAGGTCGCACAACCTAAGCAATGCGACCAATGTTTGGACCATACGTTGTCAAAGCCAGACAGGGACAAGGATATGAACTGACACACAAGGATGGTTCACTTCCAGATACTTTCAAAGGTAAACCAGTTAGAGTGGAACTTTTGCGATTAGTCCATAGAGCCACCGAAAAGCCTTTAGTAGATCATATGTGGCAGGATAGTTCCTCGTTCCGTTACATCATTCGACATAGACAGAATGATTCCACAGGGAATACAGAATACTTGGTTCGCTGGCGGGAAGGTGATCCAACTTGGGAGTCAGCCGAAGCTTTTGACGATCCGAATGACATCGCTGCATACCACAAAGCCGAGCAAACTCGACAGAAGAAGAAAGCGGCACAACAACAATAATTCCAACGTTACGTTGATGAAAACTAGATATCTATCATCTACTTCCGGATCGGAGTTTGTCTCTCCTCGTGAGATTTCACCACGGTGTAGAGGCGAACGATGATTCCACAACTCGAGCTTATAGGCGAGTATAACTCCAGCGGATAGCCTAGCTTATGGGGGGGTGGGGGGGGGGGTGAAAACATACCAGCGGATACCCTAGCTTTTTGGGGGGTGAAAATATACCAGCACAGCCGGAATGGTTCAAAAGACCAGTTTCCAAGGCACGAACTTACTCAGCAGAAGGATTTCACTAGTTTATATATGTATAAATATATATATATTATTTAATTTATACTACTAGTTTTATATGTTTAATTTTCAATAGTTTAAGAGGTCATTTATTTTTGAAGCTCTTCAATCACTGGTGACGCTTGAGCTTGAGGAGAGTGTAGTAAAAGTCCCCTTAAACCACTATCAGTGTGGAGTTAGAATTAGTTTACAATTAATTCACACGAGGTGAATTATTTGTAGACCACGTAGACAATCACATATAAGAATAAATACACCGCACTGAGCCTCAGGGAGACTCAGTAGGTTTTAGTATCGTATTTTGATGTGTTTACTACACCGATACTTTCTTCCCTAGGATCATGACTTCGGAAATAGCGAAGTGGCACTTGGCAGGGTAAGTTTTAAAATGTGGTATGTTAAGCGTTGTATCACCTTCTGCACCGTCCTAACGTGTTCGTCATAATCGTCACTAGCGATAACTATGTCATCGATATAGTGGTGAACCGGTAAGCCATCAAGTATCGTACTCAAGGTACGTTGGAACTGCTGCGTGAGTACATGAAGACCGAAAGGTGCTGATGTGAACGAGTACTGATAACGTTCGTGTGTAAAACTAATACAAGTGTTGTGAGTCTGGATGGATGGGCAGCCTGTGGTATGCAGCCGATATGTCCAGCGTCGTGTAGTACTTCTTACTCTTGAGGCGAGATATGAGTTCGTTGACCTTGGGGATCAGGAACTGGTCACCAGGAATAAGCGCGTTAACGGCACGCATATCTAAACACACGCGTACCTTCTTGACGTTGCCCTCCGCATCGAATGTCGGTACCGCAAGGAGAGGAAGATTAACAGTCGTTGGTGTCGTTCGTTTCGTAATCACCAAATCCGTCAACCACTTCTTCACTTGTTCATCCACATAGGGGAGCCATCGATCGGATACGAAGTTACGCGTCGATCTACGCATCTGCATCGCTTGTTCATGAGTTACTGAGATGGTTACCTCACTCCCTTCCAGACGACAGCGTGCCTTGTCGGCAATCTTCGCATTGGCTTCCATATCCTGTGCCAACCGTTGGCAAACATCGACGGGTTCCATCGTGTTAGGTGCTTGTCGGCGTGGTATGGGTTCGAGGAGCTCATCAAATTCCGTGGGGTCTATTGGTGCAAGTGGCGATCGGATACCGCCTATGTATAGGCCCAAGCCTTTCAACATATCCCCCGCCGGCAAGTTCATCAATTCCAATGAACCGTCGATAATTCTGGTACCGTACCTTATAGGTACCACTTCCGTCGTCTCCAGTCGAGGAGTTCGAACCGCCTTGTCAGCTAAATATATAAATGACCCAGGTGGTGCCGGAGTTATTGGTCGGCCAAGGAGGTCTGCGGATGTCTGTGAGATACAACTTCTATATGCTTCCGTGTCTATCAAGGCTTTGAACGTACGTCCGTTGATTTCCTCACCTCTCATGCGTGATCGGCTACCGACTCCCACGTCTCATAGGCGTGGTTTGTTGTTGGCGCAGGTTCGTATTTAATCGATCCTGTATATTCTTCACCGCCTTCTTACTATGAGGGCTGTTTGGCTAATACTTGTTCATGTGCGAACTCTTGAAAAGTTGGTGTGTTCTCACTGGCAGACAGAGTATCCTCCTCCTCGGTTGAACAGTCCTCTGACCCTGGTGATTTGTACCCGAGTCCATGGTACGGACGCTTACAGCCTTGGATTCGGAAGGTAGGGTTGTCTTCGTCCTCTGGTACTGCCTGGTGTCCTCAGCTCCGTGAGTTTCTGAGCTGACGATTGTTCTCGTGCCGTTTCCTTGTTGTTGGTACGGCGCCGGTGACGCCTTCGCTTGCTAGGTGGGAGGCGTGATTGGTCATTACTGGAGGATAAGGCCCCTGGAGTACCCGGAGATGAACGAGAGGACAGACCTTTACTGGCTACATGTTCACCAATAAAAGTCTGACTGCTGTCCGCACGCAGGTCGGGCACTTCCTTGGTCTCACCCTCGAATATGACATCCTCGTCAGACTGTGTAGGCCCATCTTTGTTTGCTGTTGGTGGCTGCTTGTCGTCCGCGGAGACAGGGTGTGGAGCCCCAAGATGTGTCTGTTGTTGCCCCTCCAGAGCCTGACCTGAGGGCGGAGCGGAACGTTCCGTATGGGCCTGACAACGTTTAGTTCCACGTCGGTCGATATCATCTTCCTTGCGGCGCTCAGGATTCGAGAGTTGCTGTTTACGACTTTGGCGGGGGTAGGTCATGGTTGGTGAGTTGTTTGTCAATGGAGAACTAGAAAGGTGTGCGAATAAACTGATAGAGTACTGAATATAAATATCCATTTTCTACCAAATTTCATCCTTCAAACACACAACGTCTCGACATCGATCTTCGAGGAGCTCGTGGGTTCCCTCGCGACTGTTTCATTTCCTTCACTAACACCAGTAGTGTGGATAGTCTATCTACTCTAACACTACCTGCTGTCTTACTCTCCATCTCACAATGACATGTGATGGAGTGCCTCATTAGTCGGAGCAACTTCTTGGTCTACTCCTCGCCTGCTCCTGCTCCGACCTAATGACGGCCTATTCGCAGGACCCTGTTGGGAACTTCCCTTATCGCTCCTATATACTCTTCTTACCCGTGATGTCCTTGTCATGTGCTGTTGCAGCTGTTGGAATATGCTTCTCGATCTAAGAACGATTGCTCGTTATTGCACTCCTAAACTAGGCTGCCGTCAACCACACCTTCTCTGCATACTGTTGAGCCTCTCCGTTGACCTGATTTATCTTGAAGTTCTAGTGATTTGAGTGTGTTCGCATATCATTTTCACAATTTAACCATTTATTTACTTACATCGTTCGTGTTATGTACGCCCCCACCCTTATATGCTCCTAATAACTCACAGATGCTTACTTATGTCTCTGTATGCTTCCTTATATCCTCCTACTTGGATGCGTATAGATGCCAATAGATGCACATGTCTTGCCATTCCATTTCCTATTACTTAAATCATCGGTCTGCTCACGTCCTTAGGACACGTTATGCAGCCTTTTGACGTGTTGCCTAATATATATTTATCGTTGTGTCTTTTACTTTTCCCATTCTTAAAACTCTGCAAAATAATATAGTATGCCGCTGATTCTTTGCGTTATAGTATTAACCGAGTCGGCACTAACCATGTTCATCTCCCATCTCTACTACTGTGGATCCTAAAGAACTTTCTTCTTTTCTTCTAACAACTTCTTAAATATAATTTAAGCTCATTAACTAGCTATTAGATTTGTACTTGTCTCACACTGAAAACAACCTTCCTACCTGTACTCACACATGACTACTTATCTGTGGATTCTGGCTGATTCTCTGATTTCGTCATTTGATCGTCTTGAGACCTTCCTTGTTGACCCTGGCTATTGTTCTGCTTGATTGGAATGTTCGCTCAACGGTTTCACGCGTATTAGTAGATTCTTTCTTCATACTCGTTGTCCAAACGTCATTAGTACAACGACCGGATAATCTAAATCGTTCATTTTGATGCGACATTCTTTGATCGTATCGTTTTTCAATTGTTATACTTATAACAAAAAAAATGGGATTGATAGCAGCTACTAGCGATTAGGTGATGGATTTGATAGCAGCTACCAGAGACCAAGTGAAATTGAAAGCTGCTACCAGAGACCAGGAAATGGGATTGATAGCATCTACTAGCGATTAGATAATGGTATTGATAGCAGCTACCAGAGACCAGATAATGGGATTGATATCAACTACTAGCGATCCGGTAATGGGATTGATAGCAGCTACCAGAGACCAGGTAATGGGATTGATAGCAGCTGTTAGCAATCCTATAATGGGATTAATAGCAGCTACCAGAGACCAGATAATGGGATTGATAGCAGCTATTAAGGATTATATAATGGGATTGATAGCAGCTACCAGAGACCAGGTAATGCGATTGATATTAACTACTAGCGATCCGGTAATGGAATTGATAGCAGCTACCAGAGACCAGATAATGGGATTGATAGCAGCTGTTAGCAATCATATAATGGGATTGATAGCAGCTACCAGAGACCAGATAATGCGATTGATATCAACTACTAGCGATCCGGTAATGGGATTGATAGCAGCTACCAGAGACCAGGTAATGGGATTGATAGCAGCTGTTAGCAATCATATAATGGGATTAATAGCAGCTACCAGAGACCAGGTAATGGGATTGATAGCAGCTACTAGCGATTAGGTAATGGGATTGATAGCAGCTACCAGAGACCAGGTAATGGGATTGATAGCAGCTACTAGCTATAAGGTAATGGGATTGAAAACAGCTACCATAGATCAGGTAATGGAATTGAAAGCAGCTACTAGCTATAAGGTAATGGGATTGAAAGCAGCAACCATAGATCAGGTAATGGAATTGATTGCAGCTACTAGCGATTAGGTAATGGAATTGATAGCAGCTACTAGCGAGCAGGTAATGGGATTGAAAGCAGTTAACAGAGATCAGGTATTGATATTGTGTCGGGTCTTTCCATTAATCCCGTACCTTCGATTCAAGACAAGTAGTAAACCTTAAAACCCTATTAAATGAGATACGAGAACTGAGGTACGACACCATGTATGTGAGATAGACTCTGAGTTGGCCGGCCGTGGCTGAGACCAGTACTAACACACCATCTTTTAACACAACATTATTAACACAATTATCACTAACTCATCATCCTGGCTAGTGCACGTAGTTCTATCATCACATATCCATTTGAGCCGGTGTTCGTACCCAGCAAGTACAACGCAAACCTTTCTCGAAAAATAAAAAGTGAGAACCTCCCTAGAGTGGGATCTCAGCTGGCATACCCATCAATCAATGCGTGCGTAGTGGATGAACCTAGTTTACGACTGTTATTCTGCATGAATATGTACCACCCTACAGCTTGCCCATGTGCATATATTATCGTGAGTACGGCAGGATAGTACCGTTCTAAAACAATGCTCAATAGCGTATACATGCATCGTACGCCCGGCCCTCGAACTGGGTTATACTTTATTATATACGCTCTAGTGCAGTAGTAGTCCGATGTGCGCTTTTACTGTTTCAGCCGGGTTCAGAACCTTTATACATAACCGGCTGTATGTGTTCTTATACACCATCCGGCAACATATACCCGTGATACACAATAGGGGGTCGCTTCTGGAAGGCTATTACTACCACATAGTGCCTCCCAAGCCAGTTTGCTGCTGTCCGTTCTGCTGTAGTGTTGGGTCTAAGCTGCCGCGGGAGGTGGGCTGTTGCAGTCCCGGCATACCGGGCATACCGGGCATGCCTGGCATACTAGGCATCTGCATCTGTGATGGTTGAAGGTGGGATGTTAATCGAGTCTGTATTTAAAGGTAGAAGGCATGTTCCAAATTAGATTATGTTGAATACGAAATACTACCAAAATCGGTGTACAGATATACTCAACCCCGCCCAAATCTGTGGATGCTAAAATGTTGTACACGATCCATGCACATGATATTCATAAAGGAACTATAAACTCATGTATACGAATTCCTATATGTTACATAGCATATACACAATTCTGTATGCACACAAAAACAGCTTACCCCTTGCATTGGCGGCATCAATGGCATGCCTGTGGGCGCCGATTGCTGCATTCCCGGCATGGCCTGTGTAACCAATGACAAGAAATAAATAAAAAAGAAATAAATTAAACATTTACGATATTGTCCATGCCGATACATCGTGCACACATATTATATATACATATACATATACATACACACACACACACACACACATATATATATATATATACATATACATACATACATACATACATACATACAAACATACATACATACATACTTACATATATATGAATACAACTACAAGTGTGTGAATTAAGAATCGGAGACTACTCAGGCTGTATGATAGTGCTAAAGATCGACATGAAAATTCACGGTCGCACATATACGTTCTATCCTGTCGGCTGATATCACAGCTCACACTAAGGACATACACTGCTTGCGCATGACAGTTAGAATACGCAGAAATCAGATGTCAAAACTTATTTTCTTGAAACAAAAAGTAGATAGAAGGCGTGTGAGAGCAAATGACATACCGGCATGCCCATATTAGGCATCGGAGGCATTCCCGGCATGGCAGGCATGGCTGGCATACCCTGTAGAACAGATAAACCGAAACCACAACAGAACACGGTAAGGAAATAAGAAACAGTACACCAGAGAATGCGATGAGAAGTAGTGAGCGGTGACGAGAGACTAAGCAGCGGCCAGCCATTGAACCAAAACACAGTAGAAACAATCACGCGCATACAACAGGGGAGGCAATGCGACAACAGGTCACAGCTGTTGACACAAGACAAACAACTGGCATGTCCAAACCACACCTCAGTACTCACTGATTGAGGCAAGGTCTGTACAGGATTAACATATACGTGTCGGCTATAAATACAACGCGCAAGTGTGTTTGAACCACAATGCGTGGTACATGCGTTGTGAGTAGCACCGGTACACTGATAGATGCGTCCCTTCGGTAGACTCATGTGGAGTGTATGTGGCTGTGAACGATACGAGAGACATGGAATAGGTCTGTTATAACATGAGCCAAGGGAAGGTGCAGAGAGATGGTACACACAAGCCACATATAATATCCATACCAACGAATAGACACAGACACAGACGCAGAACTCACACAGATATAGATAGATACGCAGATATATATATATCACACACACAACACATAAACACAAGCAGAATACACAAACACAAAACACAAACGCAAACACAGAAAAAAAAGATAAAGTACTTTGCACAGAACTTAAAAATGTCGTTGGATAGGTTAATAGTGAAGTCAAAGGTCTTCAACATGGCCTCGCTATATATTGACGAATGAAAAATTCAAATGGATAGATAGATAGATAGATAGATTAGATAGATATAGGTTAGATATGCATAGATATGTAGATGCATATTATCTACGCGAGAGAAGTACTGCTGCGCACATGCTACGGCGAGTACAAGTACCGAACATACCCCCATGGGCATGGTTGGCATGGTTGGCATGCCTGGTAGGCCTCCCATAGAGGGCATTCCACCCATCTGCATTCCTTGAGCTCCCATGTTCGGTGCAGCCGTGGGGGTGGGTCCAAATAAGGACATGATGTCGTCTTTGGCGGACTTTGTCTGCCGAGGGACAGGTAAGCGTGTGGTGAGGTGAGGTGAGCGGAGTGTGGGAACGTGAATAGTCGTAAGGGGTTGAATAGGTGTGCGTATAGTTGTACCTATAGTCGGTTGTGTATGTGTGTATGGATTGAGTGTACATCGTTGTATGCATGCATGTACAGTTGTGACTCTCATGGTAGTGTATTGGTGTGTCTATGCTTCACCATAAAGGGTGTGCATCACTTGTTAACACGTTAATCTTTCACTTACAACACTATAACATATGAATATTGACCCGATTACTCGTATGTGTATTTGTATATGCGGCTTGGTGAAGTAACTGGATTCAACTATCGTGCTGCGTGCAGTGTCGAGCGCGTGAATAGGTGCGTGTACGTAAACATTACTTTTACACAACAAGGGCAATTGAAGTTAATTTGAGACACACTTTGAGCAAAACGAACAGATCTCCGGAAGTGATTGGTCTTAAACACAATATCCGACATAAATGCGACATACCTCGGGAGCGACGGCCATGTTTCCGAACTGATTGGCCAAAGTGTCGAACTCTGCGTTTGGTCTGGGCGGCGGAGCGTTAGCCATTGGCGCAGCATCAACGCTCAATAGGTCAACCGGTCCTAAATTTGGTTTAGGGTTTAGAGTTTTAGCACACAGGGCAATGTGTATGTCCCCTATCGGTGCCACTGCGATATATGTACTCCAGTATATAATATATGTAGGAGTGTATTATACTATATAGAAGCACACACGCACACGTCATACTACCTGAATCGAGAACTGCACACTTCCCTCCCGGGGGTTGCGCCAGCCTGATTTTATACACAAACACACACTATATATATATATATATATATATATTATACCATCGACTCGCACACACACATACTAGACAAACACACCTGAGGGCCCAACGGGAGATAGGCTGCGCTCGTCTCTGCTGGGTCTGCGGCGGTCGTCGCTTCGTCTGCGGCTGTCAGTGTTTCTGTCTCTGTCACTGCGTCTGTCTCTGTCGTTGCGATCGGAGTCCCTTCGATCGTCGCGGTCTCTATCTGACCGTTGGCGATCTCTGTGCATTGAGTGGAGTGGTGGAGATGAACTTTAGAATGGTACATGTATATTTGTATATTTGTACATCTATATATATATATATATATATATATATATATATATATATATATATATATATATATATATATATATATATATATATATATATATATATATATATATATATATACATATACATATATACATATACATACATACACATACATATACATATATATAAATACTCATAGACACAGATACAGACAGACACAGACAGACACAGACAGACATATATATATAGATATAGATATATGTACAGATAGATATCTCCTAGGTGACTAGCGAGTTCATGAGCGGGCGTAGAGTGTAGCTGTAAGGGTTTGCGCTTGCGCTATCTGTCTCTCGGAATCATTGCTCGTCGGACAGACACACTATTTGGCATAGTGAGAAAATAATACCGGCTAATATTACGTCATTGCCGTGACTATATGCACCCCCCCCCTTTGTAATGAGATCCAATGTGCTAGTCTCGAATACAGTGGTCTAAGCCGTTACACTTATCTACGTCACGTTGCACTATCTACAATACGTTGCAGCTATCTACTTGACCCGTGTGTGTATTCCCTTATACGCGTTTGAAACGGTATCACAGATCCGCATTAGATTATCTCATCAAATGCTCCAATACTCAGCCGTAGCAGAGCTGTACGATGGTCTTTCGGCTGGTGGCCATGCTCACATGTCATACTGACACTACTCGCTTTCTGTATTTGTATATGCATTTAATTTACACAGTATGTACATATATACATATACAACCTTCGCTCTTCGAAACAGTATCGTCTTCGTCTTTCGTAGTACACATGCGAAAGTTTAGATGATCACAGAAACATAAACTCATATAGATACATACACGCACACACGCACGCACGCACGCAACACAGACACAGACACACACGCGCACACATATATACATATACATATACATGCTCATATATATATATATATATGTATATATATATTGGTTAACAAATACAACCACATGTACGTATTCTTCATGTGTACATGTACAACTCACCCGTCGCGGTCTCTATCGCGCCTGTCTCTGTCTCTGTCTCTGCGTTGGGGCTGCGGTGATGGTGAATCATACCTGCAACAAAACCACAGAATCATAAAGAACCACACTGAGCATTTGCCATTATATTGACGGCGATGATGAATGAAGCTTAGCTACTACGATGCTACACATGCATAAACATATAGTGGTATCTACAAACGTATATATATATATATATATATATATTCTAGAATTGCTTTCAGTCTTTGGTGAACTGGAATCGCCAACAACTGTTTAACGAAACTAGGATTGAAAACAGTCCCGGTCCCAGAACGACTCGATATGTGAGTGTATACTATGCCACTCGTGGATACACCCAGTCAGTATACTACCAAGTAATAGTACACCTGGGTATCACTATAGTATCTATGAGTAGTACAATGTACCGAACTTATCTGCGAACTCGAGCCATACTTGCATACGCAGGCAGACTATTGTGTTGACCAAGTTGTGCAACAAGCACATTTACACTAAACACAGGCATAGGCACATGATCCATCTAGACACATTTACAGATACAGATTCGTATATAGATAAAGACATAGATGTATATAAAAAATTGGATACAGTTACAGATACATTTACAGATAAAGACATAGTTATAGATATAAATATGGATACAGATACAGATACATATATAGATAAAGACATAGATATAGATGTAAATATGGATACAGATACATATATACATACCTTTTGTCGCGATCGCCTCGGCCACCCCCCCTGGTAGAGGCCGGTACACTCTTCATCTCTATGCGGATAGGCGCGGCGCTCTTGCCGTCGTCATAGCCTCCCCTACTGCCATATCTCTACAGAAATAACGAAAGAAACGCAATGAATAAACGCATAAGCAATGTAGTACTACCGCGATATCCCTACAGAAACAAACAAACGCGATGAATAAACGTATAGGCAATGTAGTACTACTGCCATATACATACAGAAATAACAAAAGGAATGCGATGGATAAACGTATAGGCAATGTAGTACTACTGCCATATCACTACAGAAAAAAACAAACAAACGCGATAAATAAACGTCTAATCCATGTAGTGTTACCTCCATATCGCTGGAGAGATGACAAAGCGAATGTCAATACAAGGGGCGTGAGTTCGAATGATATCGCTACAGAAGAAACAAAGCAACGGCACACTGTCAGGTGTAGCTGCACTCGCACACACAGCCCCAGCCTCAGCCGCCATACCACTCGACACAGACAAGACAACAGACAACATCCACGCACGCACAAACAGCAACAGGGTTCAATAGGTAAACAACCGCGTACACGCACATTCCCCAGACACTCACGTCCACTAGCTATGTATCTCTACCCACATCGCTACTGACAACCAACGACTATCTCTTACCCACATCTCTACCGACAACCAACGATTATATCTACCCACATCTCTACGACAACCAACGACTACCTCTACCCACATCTCTACCGACAACCACCGACTCCTCCCTTTCCTCGTATAGCCGCCCTACACATTCCCCACCTCATCTCGGTCGCGATCTCTATCCCTGTTAGTTTCCCTGTCTCGGTGTGCATCTCTGCTGTCTCTGTCTCTCTCTCGGTCGCCATCACGTCCACCTACATCAGGATCACTGCGGTCGCTGCGGCCGTAGTCTCGTGGTCTGTCACGGTCCCTGCCACTGCACCCGAGGCAGCATAGCATAGATGTGAGTATATATGCATGGAGACGAAAGGTGGGCGTAGGGGTTTTATAGTATAGTATAGTATAGTGTATATTATAGTATAGTATAGTACAGTACAGTACAGTACAGTACAGTACAGAAAGCGAAAGCGAAAACATGTGGGTATAAGAGTGTGGACACGGACTAATACCCACCATGCCCAAATATCTATCGAAACCAAGCCACCAACTAAACGCATTGGGTCATATATATATCTAAAAACCCAACCCAATTGAATTGCTATGAAGATCATCTCGAGCCTAAGACCAGCTTGCACCCAAAACTCCACCGCGAACACCAACCATCACACCTGTCTCTGGATGCACGCGAAGACACCAGGGGTGGGCTAGGGCTGTCCGGTTCTGCAGATTTGGGTGCATATCGGTCCACCGCCCGTCTTGGGGGCACTTTGCGGCTGCTTGAACTACGTACATCCGTGGCATCTCCATCTCTGCTACCCCTGTCCCTGTCCCTGTCCCCATAGCTGGACACCCCTGCACCTATACGGTCGGTTTCGTACTTGCTCCCAGCCGTTGCACCTCTTTCCTCATAGCGACTGCCTCTGACATCACGGTCACGGTCACGGTCACGGTCACGGGTGTCTCTATTTCTGTGCCATATCACAAACGCATGCACGATTCATCAGCAAACCCTAAAAACCCCAAATCACATAAAACCCTAAACCTTAAAACAAAAGTGAAATCACATTCAGGTACACTGCGGCTTATCCATACGCCCGATAAGCTTCAGAGCCGTAACTACACAATATGGATGTATGTGTGTATGCATGTATGTATTTATGTATGTATGTATCTGTGCATGTATGCATGTATGTGTATGTATGTATGTGTACACACACACACACACACATACATTGACATATATATACATACATATATATATATATATATATATATATATATATATATATATATATATATATATATATATATATATATATATATATATATATATATATATATATATATGTATATATGTATGTATGCATGTAAAAACCTAACCTCATATACTAAGATTCAAACGTCATGGGTTAGCTTCCCCATAGAATGACACACACGCACCTGTCTCTGTCTCGGCTGTCCCTTGGATCGGGTGAGCGACGGTCGCGGTCGTATCTGTCGCTGTTGCGATCGCCATCGCTAAAGGTGGTGTGGGAAAAAAAAAAAAGATATGAATATAAATATGAATGTGCGTGTGTGTATGTGTATGTGTATGTGTATGTGTACGAACATAGTGAAAGAGATACGAAGATAACGATATAAGCATATGTATACGTGCGTGCACGAACAAGTGAACAATATACGATGACAACAATATGAGCATGCGAACGTGAAAGTGTACAAAAGGAAGGCTACAAGCAGATACTTGCCCGCCTTCGATAAAGTGATGGTAAATGCAACGAATACGATGAATTGTTCATGGGACCGAATATAAAAGAAAAGATAGAAAGCAAGCTATGACAACTATAGCTATAAAAATAGAAAAAGATATTGATATAGATATAAATATATAAATATATATATATATATATATATATATATATACATGTATATATATATATACATATATGTACATACATACATTCATAAAAACATATATATACATATATATACGTATACATATATATATATATATATATATATATATATATATATATATATATATATATATATATATATACATATAAATACATACATACATACATTCATACATATATATATACATACAAACAATCTTACATGCCTACATGCCTACATCCACACACACATATATATATATATATATCGTTCTAGGATCGCACACGCATCCCTAAAATACCCACCACCACCCTATACTCACAGCACACATCACTACCACTCACCGGTCGCGTCGGTCTCTATCGTCTCGGCTGCTGCGCTCTCCCCGTCCACTGTCACGTTCGCGGTCTCCACGGTCACGGCCGCCGCGACCGCCAACGAACTCTTTGCGCTCGTACTTGGCTCGGATGAAGTCTTCGGCATCTCTTTGTATGCAGTATGGCGTGAGTGGTATGTGAGGGTGTTTGTGTATGTAGTGTTTTGTGTATATACAGTGTAGTAGTGTTTGTGTGCATGTAGTGTAGTAGTGTTTGTGTATATGTAGTGTGGGAGAGTGTTTATGTGTATGTAGTGTGGTAGAGTGTTTGTGTTTATGCAGTGTAGTAGAATGGTTGTGTACATGTGTGAATGTGTAGGTGTGCGTGGTGTATATGGTGTATATGGTGTGAGTGAGTGAGTGAGTGAGTGAGTAAGTGACGTAAATAAAGTATTCTCTGTATGGATTACCCAACGGACTCCGGGTTCTCGTCATTGACTCGGTTAAAATAATGCGCGTCTGCATGTGTTGTTGCTTGCTGGCCACCGACAGTGTGTGCACTTTCGGTACAAAGTGCACATGTATGTGTGTGTGTGTTTGTGTGAAAGTGTGTATGTGGTATTTTGGGTTGATCTCTATACCATTACATACTTGCGAGTGCATACGAAGCTCCAGATTGCGACTCATCCTCGCCACACCCAACCACGACAGCCATAGCTGTGGACGCAAAAGTATGCACACACCAACACTTTACCATACCCATCCAAAGATTGTGTCATATATATATATATATATATATATATATATATATATATATATATATATATATATATATATATATATATATATATATATATATATATATTATATATATATATATATATATATATATATATATATATATATATATATATATATATATATATATATATACATATATACATATATATATATATATATATATATATATATATATACATATATATATATATACATATACATATCTGTACTTAAAAAAAACGATATATTTGCACCCATGTACTTAGAACAGTGATATATTTGCACCCATGTAACAACACCGGCTCTATCACTATCACTGAAAGCGATCTTACCTGTCATTGACGGGACGGCGGAAGTGCGATGGCAAATTTGCTTCGTAGTACGCATTCACAGCCTCATTTCCTCCCTGCCCATCAGGCAATAAAGCCCAGGTTACAGACGGAGACAAAACCAGGTTAGATACGGAGATAAACCGGATTTGCGAGCCCAAATCACTACCATTAACATCACAGTGGATTGTCATCAATACACCAATACCAGATACCCTAACAGTAATACTACTTTTCTGTTGCTGAACAATCATATACGTGTTAACGTGTGGCAACCTACCTGGGCCTGGATTGTCTCTATCTGCTCGGGAGTCCAGTGGTCGAGATTGGTGGACTTCACACGGGATATGTGCACACCCAGATTGCGATGAATACCGGAGCAACGGATGCACACGAAGCACCCAAGGTTCCACGACGCCCACCGCGGACCTACACAGACAGAGACACGTTATAATCACACGTTAAGTGTATAGCCGAACATAATAGGACGTTAAGTGTATAGACAACAATAATAAACGGATGCACACGAAGCACTCAAGGTTCCACGACGCCCAACGCGGACCTACACAGACAGAGACACGTTATAATCTCACGATAAGTGTATAGACAAAAAATCGGATGTTAAGTGTATAGACAGTAATCGAACGTTAAGTGTTCAGTGCTATGTGACATGTACACGGGTTGCTTAAACAGTACAGTAGCTTTCATAGGGTCACGCCCATCGAGGGTTTGTAAAGAACTATAAAGGTTAGTACTGTAGGTTCGCCACTACCTATAAATAAACCCTACGTTTAGCATAAGCCTATAAATAAACCCTACGTTTAGCATATGCCTATAAATAAACCCTACGTACAGTATATGCTTATAAATAAACCCTACGTTTAGCATATGCCTATAAATAAACACGCACTGTCGATTACGCTGGCGCACAAGTATCACACCCGTCTAGCGCCTGCAGAGGCACAGATACAGCAATACCACAGGATACAGTGTAGATCCGTGCATGGTGATGTTGTGAGTCTTGTTCAAAGTACAACCATGCATTGTAACGTGAAACTGGACGTAGACGATAACAGGTTTTTAGACAGAATTCGTTCCATTGGCATTGTGATTACCCGCCATGGTAGTATAATGTACTGGGAAATGGTCGTATAATATACTTAGGAATGGTAGTATAATATACTCGGAAAGCGTAGTAAGTTGTACTCGGAGATGGTAGTATGATATGCTTGGAAATGGTAGTATAATATATTGGGAAATTGTAGATAGAGTTGCATTACAGATTGCAACAATGGGACTAGAGTTGAACCATAGATTACAACAGTGCGATTGTCCTACAATGGAACATTGAGACAAAGCACAGGAGGGATGGGTGCACGAAGGTCAATGTCTTTGAATCATACGACATAGCATCCATAAGAACACAAATAATTTTTGCCAAACACACATTACCACTGGCAACATATACAAAGCACACACTCGCATACGAATTGGCAATATACACATAGCACTAACAATAACGGATTGGTTGAACACTACTATACCCGTCACGAGGCAAGAGTGGCGGCGTGACTGAAATGTAAACAACCGCGCATGTGTGTACAAGTTCCTAAAGGGTGCTTCTCCATGTACAGTTGACTACGTGTACGTGTGCTCCGGTATGTTGGTAGACAGTACAACACCCACCCGCATGAGATACAATCACAAACAACAGACGAGATAACAGCTGACTAACGTTCGTATAGAGATACAACTTAAATACGCGATCATGCCTAGGTAGGCACAAATTACATTCTCAAGCCCATTGACTAGATCCTGCACGTATTGCAACCATAGTGATCAATAAAGCGTTCACATGAAGTATATATACAGGTATATATATATATATATATATATACATATATATATATAGATATATATATATATATATATATATATATATATATATATACACACTAAATATATATATATATAAATATATATGCATATACATATACATACATACACACACACATATATATATATATGTATATATATATATATATATATATAGATATATGCGTATATATATATAGGTATATATAGATATATATATATATATATATATCACATATACTGACAAACACTATATATATTTATATATTAATATACATCTAGAAAAACTAGTAGATCGTCATATGGAACATATGAAGCATATGAAGTCTATTAAGCACACACACACACACACACACACACACAAACATATATATATATACATACAACTCTATATGTATATATATATATATATAGATATATAGATATATGTATATATATATATATATGTGTGTGTGTGTATCCCTATTTACATACACAAATACACACACAAACACACACACACACACATATGATGATACACAAATATATATAGACATAGAAGTATTTACAGATATATATATATATATATATTCATATATATATATATATATGCTCCAGGGTAGGATGAGTTCTCTATCAACTACATACACGATGGTATCCCCTGACAACGCATACTAAGTATATTAATAACGGGGGAGCATGCTAGCTTGTATATGATTCCATATCCCGCCAACGACTTCTCGAGACAACTCTGGCTGTTTGACAGTCAAGCCTATTGCACATACACATACATCTACGTCTACATCTCCTGCGGTGCCACAGTAACACACCTTTAGCCCCACAGTCGGCACAGTATCGATTGGCCTCCTCATTCATGAGTTTCTTGAGAATGCGTGAGTGTTTCTCGTCCAGCCGTTTCTTCTCTTCAGCAGCTGCGCTGCCCCCTCGGCCACCACTGCCACCCCCAGTGGCGAACCTATCGCGTGCATAACGACCGCTGCTCATGGTGCGGCTAGCACAACAACGTTACCGTGTACGTGCTACTTGCTGAGCGTATGTGCGTGTATACTCTTGTATACTTGCGATCGAGTATCGATTGTTGGGTCCCTGTGGGTCTGTGACTATGGTGCATACACAGGTATAGGCCTGCTGTTCATCTAATACACCCAATGATCTATATATGATATGTGTTGTTGTTTTCCGAATGGAACTCCACTACTACATTCAAAAAAAAAAACACAAGTCATATCCCTCGAAGCCAAATACCTCTCGAAAAGGAATGTTGAATTGGGACGATCCTGATTTACATTCAGATTTGTACCGGGGTATGTGGAGACTGAAGAGGGGATATGGTATGTATTTATGTACTCTTGTTAGTTTCGGTGATATTTCATAATTTAGCACTCACCAATTGCTCCAAAGTTTGGCAATAATTTTGGAGCCGAATTCCAATTCTCGGTTTTTTGCTACCATAGCGAAGTCGGTCAGTGAGTCAGTGACTGCGAGTGCGAGTTGTATTTTATTTAGTGCTATTTTTTGGGGGGAAATTTAATTTGTAAACCCCCCCCCCCCCCCCCCCTAAATGCTATTATGAACGATGGACAATTAAATAGAGGCTTAGAGCGACAAATATCAGTTTTACGCTTCCCCGCCCAATCTGAGATGTCCTATGACAATCATGTTGTACAAGCACACTCAAACCGAAACACAGCTCCAGCTCTTCCAGAGGGTCATAGCAATTATATGTCTACATATGTACCTTATGTCGATGATTCTATGCTAACAACAAAAGCACCCCAAATTTCGATTACAAATAGACACAATCTCTCATCTCGCTCACCAGAAACCTTTTAGAAATGCTTGGTAGGCATCATATTACCGTTTGTATACCTGCCGCTATCATACTACAGGCAATCCGACAGCTACAGTCACTATAGATATGAGATGGTGCCCTGTTTTATATTCCTCACTAGCGGATTGTACACAATGAAATCTTCGAACTGAAATTTGCGATCAAAAACCGCATTTGGACCTCTAACTTTCGAATTTGTTCCAGGAAAACCAAAGTGAAGGAAATCAAATACTAGTCGTCTCATGTTATTGTTATAGGTATCTTACCCAGTTTCCAGATAAAATCTAGCTTGGAGCCCTCAGAGACGTACAATATATTACAACCCCTATATCTCAGCTCGATATTTGAGCTCTACCAGTTCCGGCTTCCCGTCGGTAAATTCGAGCGATAATCTCACGAAACAATTCACGTTGTACTAGTAGCTCAAGACATAGTATTTATGTCTGCTTCATAGTCACAAATACATATCGGAGAGTTCAACTCATTGACCGCATGCAAATATCGCCATAATTTCATATAGGATCGTGTGCTATGCGTTCAACATCAGGTGTATATTCATCTCAATATATGCGAGGCAACCTTCGCACCCTATAAAAGTATATGCAATGTCATTTCCATTCACGTACTTGATTTTGTGGTCTGTGATCTTAAGTTCAGAAACGAGAACCAATTATAGTAATGACATGGTTTTTGAGCGGCTTATAATATTCAAAATAATGACAATTCACGTCTCAGCAGCAACTCTCTCTACCAAGGATGCATAGTCCGACTATGTTAGAGCTAAATTTATTTAGAATAACTCATTTACAATATGGATGCTGAAGCCTTTGGCGACTGTAACTTCCTGCAGGCGTGCATGCCCCCCACTGTCAGCGCAGCTACGCTCACTTGTTTCATAGCTTCACATAACACACCGTTGGCACTCAGCCATGCTACTGGTTGCGAGCTCGATTAATATACAATACTTCAACCGCCACGACTAAAGTACCGAGAACCCCCCATCTGTTTGGCGGCAGGCGAAGTAGACGCCATAGACGAGACATCAAATCACCCCCGCCACTTCGAGATGTATACCATTGTCCTTAACACACTCAGCAGCAAGAGTGCTTTTTACGTATCATTGGATTGGCCCGACCAGGTGGGCTTTCTATCTCATTCCCAGGTGCGAAAGCCAGGAAACTGTGGAGAAGGAGCACGCAACCCTCACAACTTTAAAGGAGGTGTGACATGATGTCAACTTTGAAGTGGCTGGGGTCTATAACAAATGTGCCACAGACATTGGTTCCTGCGTTTGATATACGTCAACAATCCTAAATTGGAAAAGTCAGGCCATTCGAACCATGGCATTCAATAAGCCCTCAATCATACTCCAGTTGCCTTATAATTTTCAGCTTATCTGGAACGTACGCTCCAAACGGAAGAACGTAAGCAGGTAGTGGCTCTCTCAACCTGCCGTTTCTTCCACCCACAAAAGCTGAATCTACGTCATAGCCAAACACGAATTTTCAGCGGAATTCTATAATGACCTTTCTAGCGCACTCACGCGACTACAAGACTACAGTAACCCTTGCATCTCGGCCATGAACGAACTATACGCGTCGTCTTTATCCTCCACCTCAGTCTTATTCTCAGCTGTACTTAACGTCTGTTGGCTTCTAGCGCCAGCGCCCAAGCCTTTGCCTGGTAGTCCTGTTCTTAAGCCTGGTTTGTACTGTCCTGCGGTTGGGGCGGCATTCACAATAGGCCTACGAATCGCGGGTTTGCCAACTGGCCGTGTGGTGGTGGCCACCTTCTTGTGGATCACTGATCGCGGGACCTGCGCCATGGGCTTGGCACCGGATTTCTTGGCTGCGAAGATAGAGAGAATATCTTAGTCGGCTAATAATGACTGTATGTGAATACTACGGCAGAGAGAGCTATTGTAGAAAACGAGTACCGTACTTGAAATCACAAAGCACAAAAAGTTGTAAAGTGATCTATTTTTTTTACAGCATGAAGGCTGAGGTTAATATGCATACATACACACATACACACACACACACACACACACACACATATATATATATATATATACATACATACATACATATATAAATTTCATGCATGCATTTATACATACCTACATATCTACATACAATACATACATAAATACATACATACATACATACATACATATTTACACCCCCCCCCACACACACACACACACATATATATATATATGGCAACTAGTACGTGGCAACGCCGATAGTCAACTAACACTGAAGAAAAAGGCATAGTGATGGCTATATTATTACGATACGTGACTGGCACGGGACAAGCTGTGTTAAACTCCTACGCAGAGAGTTCTAAGTTCGGCCACCTCAAAGGAGTATAGCGTTGGACTATCCGTACAATGAACTAACAATAGTACGTGACTATTGGGGCATCTCACGATTCAAACGAGGTACAGCGGTGTGCCACTCGTGAGTATTATCAAAGCAACGAGATAAGACCAATATAGTGTGTACGATAGTTGTCAATAATAACCAAGACCGAATGTATAGTGGACACACCTCCAGCGGCCAGGGCTTGTCTCCGTATCCTCAAAGAACTGGGGATCATCCGAATGTTCTCAGCCTTGAAATTTCGCACTTGAGGTGCCGCACTATAAAAAGTACAGAAATGATAGCGGAATTGTGAATAGTGAATTGGTGGAGATATGGCATACTTGAGACTACGCTAGTTGAAGGTTAGAAACAAGAGATCTCAAAAAGTGTGTGAGCCTAAGCATAAACGCAGAAGACACAGACAAAAAAAACACTCAAGTAAAGAGCCAAAAGATTTACACAGATCATTTCGTTGAATCGCACGCGAACGTGGTTGTATTCAGTTCCAAAAACAAGCAATACTCGTGTGCAAGCAGAATTACGCAAAAGACCCTACATAAACAAAAATCCAAGCGCAATGTCCACCGAAAGATCTAATAATATATGAATATGAATATAAAAGTACACACACACACACATATATATATATACATTGGATAGGTGTATATACATACATACATACATACATACATATACATATTCATATACATACATACACACACATATACATACATATATATATATATATTCACACACACACACACCCACCCACCCACCCACACACACACACACATATATATATATATATAACATGTAGACGGATTGTGAAAATATATCTACACATAGATACAATTATACCCTATACAATGAAACTCTATACCTGCACAGATATCTATAATTTACAGTACCCACGTAAGACATGTGTATGAAACTAGCTCATTAACGTTCACTTACCTAATTGTCGCACTCTTTGGTTTGGTCTCAGTCTCCGCCTGCTCACCTTCTCCCTTGCCCACCTCAGCTTTCGTCTCGTCTTCCTTTTCCTTTTCACTTGTCGGTGATCGTGGCGTCTGCGCCTGGGCTTGCGCCTGGGCTTCCAATTGTGCGTCACTCTGAGCCTGTGTGTGTGTAGGTAACACTGGGGATGGTCGTGGTATCATAGGCGGACCGGGTCTGTTTAGTCCAGGTGGGCCAGGCCTTACTAACATGCTACCAGGAGGTCCCGGGGGCGGCCCCCCGAGGCGGTCCTGGGGGTGGACCCGGGGGAGGTCCTTTGGGACCGCCCATACCTACTGAGCCTCCCATGTTTGGTGGGGGTCCCATCATACCGGGCGGAGGCCCTCTATAAATAGAACCGGGCGCCAACATACCCATAACCCCTGGTGGTGGTCCTCCAGGCGCTCCTGGGGGAGGGCCAGGTAGTGTGATACCTGGTGGTAGTATGCGTGTCTGTGGGTTAGGATGTGGGTGTGTGGGAGGCGGGGGTGGCCCCCCGGGGGGTAGCCTAGTGCCTGCGATACCAGGTGTTTGTATGGGTGTGTGTGTGTGTGTCGGTGATTGCCCAGTGGTGGGATCATCGGGCAGGGCTATGGACTCCACATCGTCATCGAACGTGTATCCGTCTCCATCCATCTCATCTCCATGCCCATCCTCGCTGTCACTATCTCTGTCACTGTCGCTCCTGACGGCTGTGTGCGCGTTTGCACTAACATTGGCGTGTGCATATGCCCCCTGTGATCGCTTGATCAGCTCCTGCTCTAGCTCCCCCAGATTCTCATTGACCTTCGCATTTCGGGCGTGTTCCTTGCGGTCTTCACTCACGGCCCAGTTCATATACTTCTCATGTTCTGCCGGAGTGTCTACGAGCATACGCGCCAGCACCCTCTGCAGGGACTCGTCATTCTTGCGCTTTTTCTCATTCAAGGATAACAGCATGCCACTGTTGTCGGACTCCTCGGCGGCCTTGATCTGGCGTTCGAGTATGTCACCATGTTTAGCCATTTCGTATGCATTTTTGCCTTTAAGCACACTCTCGCGTACCAGTTCCTTGACCTTCTTGTTCTTCTTCAGTTCCCTCTTACGCTGCGCTTTTCTGTGCGCGTCCGCGGGATTGATGTTCTTGCCACCTTTGGTGGATCCAGACTTTCGACCCATCGTGTAATGCTAGAAGTGACCCTTATACCAAACAGAGTTTGCCTCTATACGAGTGAGTCCGATGATATACTTCTTGATCTTTTCTACACTTGTATTTATATTTATTTGTGTGCAGCCGTGCGCTCTCTACTAAATATGTAGTAGACTAGTAGAGAGTGCGCCTGTAAAAAAATTAGCTGTTTCGGTGTTTCAAATTGCTTTCTCCATTGTATTCGAAATTTGAATTTGCCGCTAAAAGTTATTTCAAAAAATCATATGTGTACAACTGTACATCGTGCCATCTATGTACCACGTTATGTATTTACCAAAATATAAATAAACAAACCCTTCACTGATGCGGTATATTGGCTTCATACACCATATAGGTCACAGCTTCAGTCAACCTCTCAATAGAGTTTTGATATATACTTATCCATCATGGCAGTCCCAAAGAATGTCCTCGATAAGATCAAAGCGGCGATACGAGCCAACAATTCCCCTACCGGGAGTTCGAGGCAGTTCATAACAAAGTATCTAAAATCCGAGTTCAGTTACAACAATGCCAACGCGATCAAAGTGACACTGAAGAAAGGGGTGAGTACGAAGGCATTGAATCAGATAGGGCAGAGTTTCCTGGTGATCGGGGATAAGATAGATCAGGTGGCGAAGCCAATTTCCAAAGAAAACGAACTGGTGATCGAGGATTTGACCATCGGAAATGGAGAAGGGCCCGTGTGCGTGGGCGATACAGTAGCGGTTGATTATACAGGTACCCTAGACGATGGCACACAGTTTGATAAAAGCAAAAACTTTGAATTTCACGTAGGGGCGGGTGACGTAATCAAGGGTTGGGATAGAGGGGTGGTGGGAATGCGAGTAGGCGGCACGCGATCACTGGTGGTTGGCTCCCGTCTCGGCTATGGAAAGAGAGGGAGCAAGCCAGACATCCCACCCAATGTAACTCTACATTTCACACTGTTGCTCAGGAAATTATTCTAGATCACCAAGAATACCCCTTTCAATATCTTCAGCTGTGTGCACAAGTGTACTTTGCTAATTTGTTTGCCGAATTCTACACTGCGCTCGATCTTATATACCGGACATATATAAATCCAAGATTATCTTGATCGGCTTCAGTGAATTTGTATACTACCACGAGGCGTGAGATGATGGGATGCCTCACATGGGCTGCGCACGCGTCGGATATGTTCGTATATGGTGGTATACGCGATCGCTCCCTCATGGTTCGTTTGAGTGGAAGAAACGTCTAGTTGAAACCTCGCACATTGTATACAAGACCACTTTAGAGGTCAAATTGGTATAGGCCGACGGCAAGATTCGATTTTATTCTAGATTACTCTGTGCAGAGCTGTTCGTGGTTTTGACGTGTCTCATTCTAGAAACGCCTCTACTCGATGCAAACGATCGAGTACTCTATTAGCCATATCTCTTAGCCTCCCAAACTGGACAGTTCAAGAGAGAAAGGCATTTTAACAATATCTGTGCTTGTATGTGACCTTCCCGCTTCGTCGGAAAACTTGCCGGGAGCGGTCCATCACGCTGATTGACAAGCTCGGGTATAGCAATATTTGTCTCAGTAGTTAGTACCAAGTACTGGAACAACTCTTTCACAAAGCATTCATAATTCCAATGTGTCAAGTTGTCAACCTAAATGTACTAGTATTCTATATAAGCAATGATCAAGCACCTCTCGACTTTCGCTCTCTGGAGACTGGAGCTCGACTGCTGGAGTGATAAGGTAGTAATATTGCCTATGTATTTGCCTATGTATTAGGTCTGGTATTGTATTTATTAGTATATCGGTGACTCGGTGTACTATGCCTATCGGCTATCTGGTATCACAGATTCTGGAATCTGGACTCTCCGACAAGCCAGCATAAGCCACAATAATCAATAAATACAAATGGTCTGCATAACATTTTTTATTAAAATCAAATACAGTGTGAAATTGTCAGACATGATGACTTGAGGAGAGATGAGAGTGAAGCTGAGTCTCTGCCTCTGGGCCGCCGCCCCATTTCGGCTTTCCCCACCGAATCTATAAGTCTTTGAGACTGGATCTATGAGTAAATAGTACTTTTAAAGCCAATAAACTGAACGGTTCAAAATAAAAAAAGTCTTTCAGAGTAATCTTTGGTTTTCAACTTTCTGTCATCCATATTTTTTGTGTGCAATATCACTGTATGTCCATGCAGTCATGTACTGTGTACAAAGTGTGCGGGCTGTGCGCTGTGCGAGTGTGCGGTCTGCGTCTCTGCGGGCACACATGATGGTTGTCAACGGTTGAAAGTAGTTCTTCCGCTTTCTGTCTCCATATATTTATATGATGCATTTTAATAAAATGCTGGTGCCTGATGCTTATACGATTACATATACACACGGATAAGGACTTAAGCTCCCTCATATTTTATTAAGAACTAGTGGAAAGTTAGAAAGAAATTAATATTTGTCATCCCAGCCATGTTTCGCGTACTGAGTACGGTTGCAGCTGGTACCGCAATAGTCGGTGCTGCCAACACACCCACTTATCAGTACGACAACGACCCTGCTCCCACATCGGTGACACAGATAGAATTATTCTGCGACTACAAGCCAGAGGGCTCAGAGTTCACATGGGAGGACTTACAAAACGATATAAATCCTTTGGATGATGTAAAAGTTGAGATCCCGTGCAAGGTGAACATCATTGATGATGTTGATGGCGGCATGAGAAATTGCATGGTCAAACAGAGGTAACTATAACAGTTTAAGTGTGACAAGATGTGATCAACGTCTCTATTGTGTTATCGTGCCCATCTTTTTCTAAGACTGTCTTCCTCATCCTCTTTGTTAAACCAGGGGAACGGCTAGTCGATATGCGGATATTAAGTCGTACACGATTAAGTTCGATGATAAAACTCAGACCTGGAGAGGATTGGATCGCCTATTGCTTAAGAAGGATTCAGGCGATAAGAGTCACCTGAGATCGAAAGTAGTCTTCGATACATTCAAGAAGATGGATCTCAGCATCTGGGAAACGTTCAGGACTCACTTTACACACTTAGAGGTAAGAGCATCTACCCTGTATCCGATATTCGGCATACCCCCCAAGATATAGTAGATTTGAACTAATGAGCTATATTATTTATCTTCATCTTCTCTTGGAAATTACAGGTACAGCTTAAGGATGAGTCCGGCAATGTAGACATTGAGGATATGGGTATTTATACGAATTTTGAGAAAGGGAATGAGGACTGGATAGAAACCAGATATAAAGACGGCTCAGGGGATTTCTGGATCTACAAAGCAGAGTACTACGACTTTGACTACAAAGATAGACTTATAGAAAGTACAGATCCTAGCTACAACGAGGATGAGTTCGAGGAGGTGCTCGAGATCGAAGCAAGCAAGGATAGCAGAAAAATAATCAACACAATGAAAGAGATCAACGCAGCATCCGATGCCGATTTCCCCAGCACTTTGACCAAACACTTTGATATGGACAACTTGGTCGAGTACATCGCCGTAACATATGGTATCCTCGGCGATTGGGACCATCGAGGTATGACGAATTTCTAAAACAAATCCATAATTACAATCTTTCATATATATATAAATATACATATAAATGTAAATGTAAATGTATATGTTTATGCATATACATGCATATATATATATATATATATATATATATATATATATATATATATATATATATATATATCTACATATATGTATATATATATATATATATATTTATATATATATATACATGGTACAATGTGCTTTTTATATATATGTATGTATTTATAGTGTATACTATATATCTGTATGAATGTATAGAATGTGCAGATATATACATATATTCTATATATATATATATATATCTATCTCTATATCTATATATATATATATATATATATATATATGCATATTATATATATATATATATATATATATATATATATATATATAGAGCATAAAATATTGATTTTTATCTAAAAGTAACCTGATATCGATCGATATATATGCATGTATGTATATATATATATATATATATGTATTAATATGATTATACATTAATATATTATGTTTGTATGAATTATGTATTTATGTGTGTGTGTGTATGTTATTGTATATATATACACATATACATATACATATATATGAAGTTATATTGATATTTATGTATATATATATATATTGGTAATATATATATATATATATATATTTAGAAGAAGGGTTTATATATATATATATATATGTATATGTATGTGCACATAACAAACCCGTATATGTATGTGTATTTTATATTATATATATGTTTTTATATTATACACTCATATATATATATGTATATGTATATACATATGTATATATATATATTGTGATGATGATGATGTTGGCATATATGCATGTTTTTATAATAATATATATATGCATATGTATTATATTTGAATAACATATATATATATATATATGTATAACATATATATATGATGATGTGTGTGTGTGTAATGTATATATGTATAATATGGGTTGCATATCTGTATCTACGTTTATACACATTTCTGTATGTATATATGTATATATCCATATACGAGTATGTATATCATTATATATATATATATATATGTATGTGTGTGTATATATAAAACACATATACATATACATACATATATATATATGTATATATACTATATCATATATGTTTATCTCTGTATGTATACATATGTATATATCCGCATATGAGTGTGTATAATATCATTATTTATATATATATATATATATATATATATATATATACTATATTAAGAATATATATTCATGTGTGTGTGTGTGTGTGTGTGTGTGTATGTATGTGTACATGCGTATGAAATCAAGGGGCCTGCAATGAGGGTGCGATTTGGTGACCCTAGTGACAAGTAGTGTGCATGTTTGCATCTGCTTGAAAAATGCCTGGTTGCATTGCTGCTGTTGTTTATCAAAAGCTCGCGGCTACTTATCAATTGTCTCAAACTTTATCGAAATAGGAAATAATGTGTACTTCTTCAGCAATGCGGATTCTGGCAAGTGGATGTTTTACCCTTGGGACTATGATAAAAGTTTGCGACGAGTAAGTTGAACGATTTCCTCATTGAGTTTATGACACATTTATTGGGATGCATGCGATTTGAATATATTTAAAGCTTGGTGTAGAATGTTCAGTACCGCTCTATGATGAGCATCACTTGAGCTTTGCGACCTATGTGGAACTGATTTAAACACAGTTATGCAACCGTGAGTTGAGTGCAATCACTACTTCGCGAAATTGTCAAATTCGATTCAGTGCATGTGCGCTTCTGACTATTCTTTCAATCTAATTTTGCATGCCTGGGGCTTCTTGCGCCATCAATATCATATCAAGCCAAGTTTGCATTCCAGTCCCCAATCCGCACCGGCACAACGTTCCTGCAGCACAACATTCCTGCAGCATACCTTTTGTCTCATTGTCCAATGAATCCGTGTTCTTTCTCAGGTGAGCAAGCACAATAAGGTGTCTGTTGGCATGAGCGTGATGCATGACAACTACCTCTTTCGCCGCATTATGTACCTGATGCCCAAGGACTTTACCAGCAAGGTGACCCAGCGCATTAAAACCCTGACTGCCGAGGGCGCTCCCTGGAGCAAAGAAGCGTTAGAAGAGATGACTGACAGCTACAGCAAAGCCGTCGATCCCTACCTGGCCAGCGGTAAGGTAGATAATGTGAAATTGAACAAGAAACAATGGAGCTCACAGAAAGCACACTTCTTCCAGTGTCTCGAGGAGAACCCCAAGTTCTGGGAGGAGATGCTGGAGGTGCCCACGTCTGTGTACTGGTCAAATACCAAACCCAATGATTTGGGCGATGGCCAGTACAAGTACAGGATCAGACCTGTCCAGTCGCCCGATGGGTTAGATGTCCTGCACCGTGCCACTATCTTCACGGAAGGACCGGGCACCGACAACTCAGAGTACTACGCTGAGCCTGAGGGCGTGTTGTTTAATTCTGATTGGATTGAACTGGCCCCGAGTAATGGAGTTTCAGAAGAGTTCATCTTCACTGTACCCCAAGATGTGCGAGACAAGTGTGGCAGTGATGGGGGTTGCTATATCAATGTGGTGGGCAAGGATAGCGAGGGGAATATCGGCTACTACGGAAAGATGGGTCAGGCGTTCGTAGTATAAACAAATTTACTAGAGAAAAGTATAAATACTATAGAAAAACATTAAGCCATCTCACCATATAGGACGCTGTATACGCTACCACCTTGCTTTGATAGGGTCACTGTTTCAAACTTCTGACTGCGCTTTGCGCAAGAGGTGACTGGAGCATATCAACCCATGTGAGAGCACCTCCTTGTGTGGTTCATGGCTTTTGAACACATTGTGCACCGCCGCTCAATAATCAGAGATGCTAGTATTGTTTATTTCGCCAATGAACGTAGTACAACCGCGCATCGGTGGCTCTAGCTGCACTTTATTAGAGTTGCTAAAGTTATGTTTAAAAAATGGCACAGATACACTTCGTCCCGATACTGGACTGAACAACTGTTTTGTAAATACCACCAAATTTCTTCTACTTATAGGGTAAATAGATGTAGCTATAAATAGATAGGTCTAGGGTTTATAGTAGCAGTCAGACACTTTTCCTTCGCGCTTTCTCTGGCGCTCCTTGTTAATATATAGGTCTTCACGGCACCTGCACTAATAAAATCAATTGTCTGCAATCGCCAGTAGAATTGTTGCACCTTCGTGCCAACCACGCCTTTAGTATGGACCCTTTCCATACAAGCCCATACTTCCAATAATTACAGCGTGATTTCGATGATAAACTAACAGACCATCTGAAAGTATCCCATTTGCATTGTGAGTTTCAATATTGTGAGTTTTAACAATAACGCGATTCAAATTGTTTCAAGCTTAACATTTGCTACGTTCCAGCTATTTCGTAGTAAGCCAATCGGCTCCAGTTAAAAAAATCATATTCTTCTCAATACCATCTACAGTTTTTTTTTATGCTAATATTTCGAATGCAATAAATCAAAGGAGACTCTTATACACTGCATTAGAATGGTTCGTATGTATTAAAGTGCCATATCCGTCAGTCTCACTAGTAGAAAGTTGTAGGTGTTGTTGACCATTGTTTGTGGCTTTGAAGTAATACTCCACACACAGGATTTCAATGCTATAGTAGCTTGCGTTCGGTCGACAACAGTATAATTTATATATATATATATATATATATATATATATATATATTGTAAGAACTAAAAATGATATCCGTCGACGTGATTCAGCTTTCCTTCAAATTGTGAATTCCATTGTTGATTCACTTTTTATCATTCTATTTTGGATCGTGCTACACACTCAAGGGATACAAGCTTGTATATAGATAGATTTAAACACATGGCATGTTCATATTTTGGGTCAGTGTACAGTTTTCGATAGAATCAGGAGACTTTATTTTAACGTGAACAGCTAATAACTATGAAATAAAAGGTTTGAATCGTGTTATCTGACAGGGAATGGCAAGCAATATTGGCCCTCTTGAGCGGAACTTCGAAACAATTGAGACTATTTTGTGGTATAGGTAAATATCGCCTTCTGTGACAATAAAAACATACGAACGCTATATAAATATGAAGTCTTCATATATATATATACAAACGAATGCTATATAAATACAAAGTCTTCATCTAAATACGATACGGGCTCTATATAAATACGAAGTCTACATATAAATATATACCAACGTTATATAAACAAGGAGTCTTCATATATGTATATATATATACATAGGAATGCTATATAAATTCGAAGTCGTCATATAAATACTATACAGGCTCTATGAAATACACGATACGAACACAGTCTTCAAGTTTTTTTTTGGACTGTTTGGAACTTTGGGGTCGTCGCTCTGTTCGCTCAATTTGAAGTTGAGCTTCTGAACTTAAATAAATAGAAAGACTGAAGTCTCGCCAGTCGATTTCGCATTCACATTTCACTTTTGACTTTGATCATAGAGATTTTTTTTTTTTGATATTACAATAGATACAGATTGTATTTCATAAAAAAAAAAGCCGTTCTCTCTAGCAGAGAGAGAGTCTATTTTGCAATAAATGATAGTAAAAAAAAAATTTATGGAAGGCTAAATATGAGTAAATAAAGTAAATACGAGCTGCACGATACAAGACATGTAGATTTTTTGATTTTTTTAACAAAGTGCATCGCAACGAACTCATCAAAAAGTAAATCACAGTCAACTGTCCACACTCTGGCTTCTAATTATTTACTCTAAATATATTTGAATATTGTACTCTTATTATCGTTGTGTGTTGTAATGTACTAATAATAGTAATAAATATTGAGAAAAAATATATATACATACGCGGTAGTTGTATTATGGAATAGTAGTCAGTATTGTATATGTTAATACATATCGCATATCAATGACGCTGATGAGAAGGCAGCCCTGGTCGCAAATACAACACGATTTGAAAGGACAAAGATATGATATGCACAAAAACTGACCAGAGATTTGGTATTGGCGGTTCGATAGTATAACCTCCCAAAACTTTAAACCACGGTAAGGTGCGCCAACTACCCTCCAGCTCAAGTATGGCAGGGACAATGACTCATAAATGTCTACTCGCCTGGGTGGTGTTGGCTTTAGTATGGACCGCAAGCTCTACGGTGTCGAGTGAAAGGGACAACTGTGTCTACCCTTCACAAGCGACAAATTCATGCCGAGCGTCTGTTGGTGACACTGTATGTATCCGTTTAGTATTGTGCTTTCTAGTATAGCGCGTTCGATGAACAGCTCGATCTATTCATTTTTTTGTTCTCTTATTCAAGTGAGTAGTTGATTTGGATGTATTAGATCCCAACTCAGTGAAAACATCTTTATATATATATATATATAGACAGATAGAAAGAAAGATATATATATATATATATATATATATATATATATATATATATATATATATATATATATATATATATATATATATATATATAATATATATATGTATATATATATATGTATATATATATATATATATATATATGTGTGTGTGTGTTGTGTTTGTATGTATGTGTATGTATGTATGTATGTATGTATGTATAAATAATATATATATATATATATATATATATATATATATATATATATATATATATATATATATATATATATATATATACATATATATATATATATATATATAAATATATATATATACGTATATATATATATATATATATATATATATATATATATATATATATATCTATTTTTTCTTTCATCCTCAGAATGCCAACAGTCTGCTTATGTGCATGTTTTATTATATTTTCGAAATTAATTCTTCCAACACATATTGCCGTTTTGTCCAACTCACTTCCTCCACTCCACTCCCTCGGTTACAACACAGTGCTTCGAAGACCTCCAAAAAAATTATTCTAACAACTCACATACGGTGTCGCTGTGGGACAACATTGAACTTAATAAGACAGTCTATCAGGGCGATTCCGATAGTGATTCCCCGTAAGTATCATTTTTTCTATCTATTCTATCCGAGAACTGTTTGTTGATATGCACCTTGCATGCATTGCTCGAATGATATTCGGTATCTCTGGGGTCTGGTGGCGCATCGGATCGCCAAAGGGGTAGTGTTGCGCGCTCGATGTATGGATTTGTCGGAGGTGTTAGTTTAAGAGTGTTCCATTCGTTTAGACACCCTCATAGCCACATTGCGCCGCTATTTAAGAGGCGTGTGACTATTTGTTCATCACAAACTTTACGATAAAGGATGTGTATTATATCAGTGCTATTTATATATATATATATATATATATATATATATATATATATATATATATATATATATATATATATATATATATATATATATATATATATATATATATATATATATATATATATATATATATATATATATATATATATATATATATATATATATATATATATATATATATATATATATATATATATATATATATATATATATATATATATATATATATATATATATATATATATATGTATGTATGTATGTTTGTATGTGTGTGTGTGTGTGTATTGTCCCATAATCTTTCAGTTATTTGTTTCGTCATGTGCCTTTATTGTTCGCCACAGAGCGCATACACATGCGAGGATGGTGCGAAGTCATAATGATGCTATGTCGTGCCTTACTTCTAGAACACCGCCCTTTGAATTATCCACTATTTCAACAGATGCACACCTTCTAATACATCTCGCACCTCAGATATACAATTAGTCGCAGCACCTATTTACTTATTTCTCTTATATCTAATACCTTGCTACACAGTCGCATACACGTGCGCGGGTGTCGTGATGATGTGGTGATTCGTTGCGGCCTGGCGGTGGATGGGCTCAAACTGCCGTTCCTGAGGGTAGATAAGCTCATAGGCTCCATTGTACTGCATGAGATCACGCTGGAACACTTTACGTTTGAGGATTGCCCAGGTATATGGTAACAATTGTGCCTAATACGGTCAAAGTTGTACTCTATTTGTAGCAGCTGTACATGCTATCTTTCTAATTGTGAACGCCATTTAGACACCTTAATGGCGCTATGATTTTTAGCGAGATTGAGGGGTTGCGGTGTTCATATGGTTATTGTTGACACATCTATTAATTTATATATATATATATTGTAAATATATATATATATATATAAATACAATATATATATATATATATACATATATATATATATATATATATATATATATATATATATATATATATATATATATATGTGTGTGTGTGTGTGTATGTGTGTATGTATTTATGTATCCAAGTATATATGTATCTATGTATGTTATATATATATATATCACCTTCCTTGAAAACTTATACTCAATAGATATTGCCTCACATTCATATCTGTATACATGGCCGTTGTAATTCCTATAGGGTTTGCCCTGGATGTTAGCGCAACTCATGTAGTCTTACGCGATATGCACTTCAATAACAACGGAAAACTGGGAGAGATCTTTTCGGTAAGTCAACAGTTGTGTGGTTTTGAGTTTTCATTATATATGGTGCGCAATATGCACCGTATTTGAGCATAGATAGTCAACCCATTCAACGAGAATACCTAGGGTTTAGGATTTAGGATTCTAGGGTTGGCGTAGTTGATAATAGATAATCAACGCAATCAACAAGAACAGTAGGATCTTAGTTGGTCTTTTACTTCCATATGTCCACACGTCTCAGTGGGTGTCCGCAGCCATATATCCTCACACTCACGTACAGCTTAAGTATATACTGTAGGGCCGTACAGTCCTGAAATAGGCCTGCTATAGGCCCACTCATTCGCCCTTTTTGGCTCACGCCCACATCCTCGCGCCCCGCAGGACGAGGTAAGAGTAGTGGCGACGGTGATGACCGTGGGTTACAAGAGCACAGACATCCACGACTGTACATTCACATCCAATGGGCATTTCTAGGCGTATCTGGATGAGTCTCTGGTAGGTATAAGGGGCTATAGCTATGTTGTGTTTGCGGGGGCATAAGCAGATCCAGTACACGAATAAGCGTGTTGTGCACTTGTACCTGAGATTACTACTGTGTGTGCGAGCGTTGCATCGCAGGGAGTGTGAAATGTGTAGTAGCCGTAGACGTTGGCGTTGGTATAGGCCGATTTACCACTCGGATGTGTATTTGTGTACATATACCTCATTTGTCTGTATATACCTCAGATGACGGTTGTGTGTGCTGGGCATGATGTATCACCCAGAAACAACTTCGGCAGTTGATACGGCGCCTTGGGCGTGTGTATTCGAGAGCCTATAGACAGGTTGATCACATAAACACTTCTTATTTCTGTATATAGATTTCGGCTGTCGGATGTGTGTGCGAGCCCCGCATTGCCTGAAAATGGCATAGAGTATTTGGTAAAATATCTATGGGGATTTGCCACAGTTTCGATGCTTGAATTCATATATACATATACGTGTGCATCTGTTTCAGGTATACTTGAGTTCATATATACATGTACGTGTGCATTTGATTCAGGTATACTTGAATTCACATATACATGTACGTGTGCATTTGTTTCAGGTATACTTGAATTTATATATACCATGTACGTGTGCATTTGATCCAGGTATACTTGAATTCATATATACATGTAAGTGTGCATTTATTTCAGGTTATGAGTGTTCTCGCATTGTCTGAAAATGGTAAAGTATCTGGTGGAAAATCTATGGAGATTTGCGTGCGTATCCGCAGCTTTAATACTTGAATTAATTTATACATATACGTGTGGATTTAATTCAGGTTATGAGTGTATGTGCGAGTTTTGTTGTCTCTAGAACCGCCTCGATAGGAGGTAGGATAGCTACTTTGTGACTTGAGTGTGTTGATATGCTGTATATCTAAGGTTGTGTATATACACGCAGTGTGATATGTGGCAGGATAGCTACTTTGTGACTTGTGTGTTGATATGCTGTATATCTAAGGTCGTGTATATACACGTAGTGTGATGTGTGGCAGGATAGCTACTTTGTGACTTGTGTGTTGATATGCTGTATATCTAAGGTCGTGTATATACACGTAGTGTGATGTGTGGCAGGATAATTACTTTGTGACTTGTGTGTTGATATGCTGTATATCTAAGGTCGTGTATATACACGTAGTGTGATGTGTGGCAGGATAGCTACTTTGTGACTTGAGTGTGTTGATATGCTGTATATCTAAGGTTGTGTATATACACGTAGTGTGAGGTGTTTATGTCTGTCTGGCAGTACACAGGTAGATACCTATATTCTGGAGGCTTTGTCCTTTTCCCTACAGTTAGTGTATAGGGCTGCAGTGGTGCATGTAGTAGACATGGTGTGGGTGCTCCTGATTCCCCATGTATAAAGTGTTCCGGATTTGGGGTGTACCATATTAATGTACGTATGAAGTTTCACTGATGGGTGCCCAGGACATGTGTGTAGTGTGTAGTTCCTTTGTTTCCCCGAGCACAATGGCCGGGTCAATGGTCTTAGGATGTGTAGACAGCGTTGATTTCCAATACACTTGTAAGTATGCGTAATATAAATACAGATCCCTTCAGAACACTCCCCCCCCCTACACACACACCAACATTCCACAATCAATTTTTAACATCTGAGAAACATAGAAATACGGTACAGATTACCAGACACATGGATCACATAGCTTACCTAATACTCTGGTTGTACAATACATAGGATGTAGCTGGTACCTTGATTGAAGCGGCTTATTCTGATTTACAACACTGGTCCTGATTTATTACACTGATCCTGATTCATTACACCGGTCCTTATTTAATATACTGATCCTGATTTATTACACTGATCCTGATTCATTACACTGATCCTGATTTATTACACTGATCCTGATGTATTACACTGATCCTGATTTATTATACTGGTCCATATTTTATTACACTGATCCTGGTTTATTACACTGATCACGATTTATTACACTGATCCTGATTTATTACACTGATCCTGATTTATTATACTGGTCCATATTTTATTACACTGATCCTGGTTTATTACACTGATCACGATTTATTACACTGATCCTGATTTATTACACTGATCTTGATTTATTATACTGATCCTGATTTATTACACTGATCCTGGTTTATTACACTGATCCTGGTTTATTACACTGATCCTGATGTATTACACCGATCCTGATTTATTACACTGATTCTAATTTATTACTCTGATCCTGATCTATTATATAGTTACTGACTTATTACACTGGTCCTGAATTATTACACTGCCTGTTCAATCCATAGGATGTAGGTGCCTTTGGTGCCTTGATTGGTGGGGCTCATCCTGATTTGGTACGCGAAAGCAACCCCGATTACCAGTCTCTGCGGAACTGTACATTCAGTCACAACAGAGGTGCGCTACTGAGCTTGGTGGATGTGGTTCATGAGCGTGTGTATGCGACAGTGTAGGGAAGTTTTTCCTGTGTGTATATGAACGTATATGTGTGTATATAAACATCTGTGTGTGTACGTAAGTATGAACGTATGCATGTGTACGTATATGCGTATACGTTTGCGTGCATGTGCGTGTATGTGTGTGTGTGTGTGTGTGTATGCAA
>LUCW03001627.1:30000-50000 GCA_001586965.3 Sphaeroforma sirkka | reverse complement strand
TTGTATACGAACATTCGAACAAAATGAGGTAGTTGTGTACACATATGTATATGCATGTATGAATTATATATATATAGTTTTAAGTATATGAATATGTACATGTATACATATATATATATATATATATATATATATATATATATATATATATTGTGATGATGTGTGTGTGTGTGTGTGTGTGTGTGTATGTAGGTATGTATGTCCAGATAAAAAATATACATATATATACATACATATATATATATATATATATTAAAAAACATAATATTATACTGTATGTATATATATATATATGTGTATGTATTTAATGTATGTATGTATGTATGTATATATACATATATTATTATATATATATATATATAAAACATTATAATATAATACTATATGCATATATATATATATATATATATATATATACATATATATATATATATATGTATAATATATTATATATATATATATATATATATATATATATATATATATATATATATATATATATATATATATATGTATATATATATATATATATATATAAATATATGTATATATATATCTAGAAATTGTTTAGCATCCGATTATGTACGCATATGTAATTAGGTATCATATACGTATATATATGTATATATATATAAGGTATACAATTGAATGCGTGCCTCTTTGTATCGCTCAGATCCAGCCGTATGCTCAAACCGCGCATGTTCGCATAAAGATTGGCCTACACGTGATGAACCCCGTAAAAATGTATTAACGTTTTATATCCCCTGAGATATCGGTCGCCTGTCACCCTGTTAACCACTTATACCAATTGAATTTGAAAATGTACTTTACGGTTTAGACGTTTAATCTGTACTGTCTTTCCCACAGGGCCGAGGATGGGGCGGGGGGTGCTGTGTACGCCATGCACAAAGTCATTGCCATCAGCAGCACATTCTTCAACAACTCGGTGGAAGGGGTATGTGTGACACTGTGCGTATCAGACCACTTGTAGCATATGTGTGGCATGTGGTGTATTCTGTATTATATGTATTATATGTATTATAATCTGTATAATATGAATTATACGTATTATATCCTGTATTATGCGTATTATATTCTGTATTATATGTATTCTATGTTGTGTATTCTATATTATATGTATTATATGTATTACATTCCATATTACATGTATATATACGTATTATATTCGGTACTGTATGTATTGTATGTAGTGTATGTACTCTATATTATTTGTATTATATGTATTATATTCCACTCATATTTTATTATACGTAATATATTCTGTATTATATGTATTATATGTAGTGTATTCTATATTATATGTATTATATGTATTATATTCCATATTTTATGTCTTATACGTACTATATTCTGTATTATATGTATTATATGTAGTGTATTCTATATTATATATATTATACGTATTATATTCTGTATTATATGTATTATATGTAGTGTATTCTATATTTTATGTATTATACTTATTGTATTCTGTACTATATGTATTATATGTAGTGTATTCTGTATTATATGTATTATACGTAATATATTTTATGTGTTGTATTCTATATTATATGTATCTGGATATGGATGGGTGTTCCATGTTTATGTGGGAGTGTGAATTGTACGTATCAGAATATGTCTAGTATATATTTGTTTCATATTTGGAATTGTATGTTGATAGGTCTTCCATGTTTATGTGATTTTAATCTGCGAGTGTGTGCACTCTATTACTCCGTGGATGTGCATTCATGTTCACCATTTCCATGAACTTGCATGTACACAGATGATTCCAATACACATACATGCATATATGTTGCCATCTAACATCCACTTGAATACAACCACACCAACATACACACAGATGTTTCATATACACATACATGCACTTATGTTGTCATCTTATATCCGCTTGAATACAACCACACCAAGACAGCGATTTGTGGTCAGGAACAGTCTTGCTCTCTGTCGTGTGTGTTTACGACATACTATTTTATTAGGAACCGAACGACAAGATATGAATACACAGAACATGTAGCTCGGGGTGTGTGTTATAGAGGCATGCCTAGTTATTTCTCATGACCAACCGACAGACATGAATAGACGAGATGGGATCTCCGACAGATGTAAACAGAAAGAGTAGAGGAGCTATCTACACCGATACCATATGTCGTATCATGTCCTACTATGTACATGCTGTCTATGTATGGGTATACATTTACGTGCAGTGGGTGTGCCATGTGTATGTCTAGCTTTATGTGTATGCTTGCCTGTCTCCGATGCCCTATATGTATACATGAAGGTAAATGATGTAGATCATTGATATTCAATATATATATATATATATAAATGTGTGTATATATACATACATATATATATATATATATATATGTATATATAAATATATATATTTATATATTTATATGAATATATATATATATATATATAAATTGTATGCTATAATATCTTACCTTACCATATACATACCACCAGAGGAGGGGGGCATCTACACTGAAACTATCTGCCATGTGGAGCATTGTCGGCTTCTAAACAACACTGCTATATGGGGTGGGTCTGTGTACAGTTCACAAATGATCGCTTTCCAATGCAATGCCACAGGGAATCTTGCTACATTGGTATGTGGTATGTGTTTGTTTATTGGCATATATACGTGTGTGGGGTGTGTGCTGACTGGCATATATACGTTGGTGTGTTGCGTGTGTTTATTAGCGTATACACGTTGATGTGTGGTGTGTGTGTATTAGCATACGACAATACACGTTGGTGTTGTGTGTGTTTATTTCCATATATATGTTGGTGTGTGGTGTATGTGTTTTATAGCATATACATGTGTGTATGTGGTGCGTGTATATGCTGGTAATCTATTGGAAGTCCTTATCCTTATTAGGTATATTTTAATTCTGATATCTGTTACTTCAAGTGGCCCAGGGCAATCCCCCCCCCACTGGCGGTTGGGGCTATTCTGCGACGGTTATCTGCGTGTACGTTAGTTGTTGTACGTACGTGTGCGTGTGTAATTTTGTCTGTGTGTGCGTTGATAGTTGTACGCGTATGTGCATGTGTACGTTGGTAGTTACATGTGTGAATACTATGCTGTATTGTTATGTGTCTAGGTGTATCTGCGTTTGTATGAGTATATGCGCGAACATTCTCCTGTGTTGTTGTATGTCTCCAGCGTTTGTATGAGTATATATGGATGTGTATTGGTATATGTATGGACTTTTTAGAAGTTGTGTATGTTCGGGTGTGTATCGTGTCCTATGTGTGCCTCTGTTCCTGTGCACACAAATATAGCTTCATATACCTACATATATAAATACATATATAGCTTCATATACCTACATATATATACATATAGCTTCATATACCTACATATATATATAATTTCGTATACCTACATATATATAGTTCCAATTATCTACATATATATATAGCTTCATATACCTACATACATGTATATAGCTCCATATACCTACATATATATATATATATATATATATGGCTTTATACACATATCTGTATGTGTATGTATGTGTATGTATGTGTGTGTCTTTCTTAAGTGTGTTATGAAGTTGCATTGAAAAGCAATTTGTGTACATTTGTAGGCGTGAGCGCGTATACATCTTCCAGTAGCGGCACCAGTATTAAACCTTGAACCTATATCTTTTTTCCTTCTTGTTTTGACATATACGGATTCACCTTAAACTGCGTTGTGCCAACACCTATACACAATACTCACTCGTATCTACTACGCGCTTTTACGTTTTCTCAATTTTTTACGTAAACTCTCATTCGCTCGTCATAGGACGCGGGAGCCATGTACATCAACAATGTGGACGATCTCAACGCGACTATCCCCAACTGTACGTTTATTCAAAACGTAGCGATGTTTGGAGCTGGTGGGGCTCTGTATGCTCAGGGCAAACTAACTGCGCAGTAAAATTGTCTCTTCGAACGAAATTCCGCAGAGGTGAGTATTTCGGTGGGTATATATATATATATATATATATATATATATATATATATATATATATGTATGTATGTATGTATGTATGTATATATATATATATATATATATATATATATATATATATATATATATATATATATATATATATATATATATATATATATATGTATATGTATGTATGTATATGTATATATATATATATATATATATATATATATATATATATATATATATATATATGTAATGTGTGTGTGTGTGTGTGTATGTGTGTATTTTCGTATGTGTGTATCATGTATATGTATGTGTATGTATGGATGTATATATATATATATATATATATATATATATACTGAACATTCATTGCCTACATCATTCATCAGTCCTACATTACGCTTTCTCGGTCTATTTCTTCTTTCTGTGTCCTTATTTTCTCACACATTGGCCCTATTGCCCCGTACCCGTTGCCTTATTTCCTCATAAATTGTCTTGTTATCCCATACTCTGCAGACATACGGCGGCGCTATCATGTCACAGAACTTGGCCATGGGGCAGTTTGCGGTAGGTATTTCGTTCACTTGTGCTCACTCGTACGTGTCTGGTGGGTGTGCTACACATCTGTGGTGTTCAATTGATGTGATGTCGTGAGGTGTAGAGGTGTGTTTGTGGTTTGTGATGATTTTGGTACACGCGTACCTACACAGCAGAGGCATTGGTGATCAACTTGCACACGTGTACGTATTCATATATCCACTACACTACACACAAGTCGAATATCTATTACCCACCAGAACAACCCGTACGTATACGTGAAGATATCGGTACTTTCCATATAAATACGTATACATAGAAGTACGTTACAGTTTAAAACGTAACCGTATCATGCGTACCCCTCAGCAAAATATCTTTTTCATACCCGTAGTAGAATGCACGCATATCCGTACAAAATGTACTCGATCAGTATCCCGGCACTTTCTGGTTCGATGACGTTGATGTTCGGTACTTCTCGTACGAATACCTAAACCCGTATACATGCATCGGTATCCGTTTTGGTCTAAAACGTACCTGTTTCAACGTTTACCTCTCGGCAGAACATCCCGTCCATGTGGCTGATTGACTGCACGCTTATCCGTAACCAAGCCAACTCGGGTGGAGCCATCGCTGCGAACAAAGGTCTATTCGTCAACAACACAATTGCCAACAATACGGCTTTGATGGATGGTACGTTTTTGTGGTTCTGCGTATATGTACACTAGGTGTGTATGTACTTAATTACGAATAATACGGCTTTGATGGATGGTACGTTTTTGTGGTTTTGCGTATATGTACGCTAAGTGTGTATGTACCTAATTACGAACAATAAGGCTATGATGGATGGTACGTTTTTGTAGTCATGCGTATATGTACACTGGGTGTGTATGGACCCAGTAACGAACAATACGGCTCTGATGGATGGTACGTTTATGTATCTGCTCATGTTTGTGTACTGTGCACGTAGGTACACCAGTAGACGGGTCGTGTAATTTGGTGTCACGAGTGGTCAGAGGTGCGTTCATGTGATCGTGAATAGTACGGCAAGTGTGCACATCACATCTCCATGCATGTCCCTGTGTTGCATGGGATGTGTGTTGTGGTCATAGGTGCGTTCATGTGTTCGTGAATAGTCCGGCAAGTGTACACATCACATCTCCATGCCCGTGCCTGTGTTGCATGAAATGTGTGTTATGGTGGCATGTGGGGTGTGGTTTATCTCCATGTCGGGTGGACGTTAATATTGTTGCGAGCTTCGTCCACTCCGCCGCGATATGTGTTCTGTATATGCTATATACACGTATACATGTCTGTTACTATATATTGTATAAAAATGCACATGTCTGTTACTATATATATTGTATGCACATGCCCATGTCCACTACTATATATATTATATACACATGCACTCATATGCTAGTAATTAACTATATATACACATGCACACGTATGCTACTATTTAACTATATATACACATGCACACGTACGCTGCTATGTATATATACACATGCACACATATGCTACTATCTATACTGTATGCACATGCGCGCTTTTTTTTGCTATATATACACATGCGCACACATGCTGCTATTTAACTATATATACACATGTACACATATGCTACTATTTAAATATATGTACTCATGCGCACATGCTACTATTTGAACTATATATACACATGCACACATGATGCTACTATTTAACTATATATACACATGCACACATATGCTACTTTTTAACTATATATACATATGTACACATATGCTACTATTTAACTATATATACACACGCACACATATGCTACTATTTAACTATATATACACATCCACACATATGCTACTATTTACCTATATATACACATGCACACATATGCTACTATGTATATATACACATATGTACATGTATGCGTTCACACTAGGACTTTGCGCATTAGGTATCACCCCATTGGCTCGTACTAGTTCTCAGTCCCAGGTGGATCTCGTGACAAGTGTTCTATTTATAGACTTCTGCCACGAGCGTACTATCTATAGACTTCTGTCACAAGTGGTCTATGTTAAGACTTCTGTAGCAAGTGTTCTATTTTTGAACTTCTGTCTTAAGTGTACTATTTATAGACTTCTGTGACAAGTGCTCTATTTTTAGACTTCTGTAGCAAGTGTTCTATTTATAGACTTCGTCACAAGTGTTCTATTTATAGACTTCTGTCACGAACGTTCTATTTATAGACCACTCGTCGAGACACCCGCGTCACCTATACACCACTGACGTTGGTGATTGGTACACAGATCACTTCGACTGAGTGCCTCACGGCCATCTACACAGTCAGATCACCCCAAACCCGAGCACACACCCTTGTGTGCTATATCTAGATCCAGCGCTAAACTCCGTTACAACCATCCTATTTTTAGAATTCTATTTGGGAACACTTGCTCTGTCTACACTGCACAGGCGGGGGCTTGTACATCACTCAGAACAACTACTCAACAGCGATACACAACACTAGCATCACCTCCAACCAATGCTCACGCAATGGGGGCGGATTATTCAGCAGCGGCAGTGTGTATCTGTAAGTGCGTCACCATGCATACATATAGACATGTGTGTGCGTTTAGGGGTATATAAAGATGTGGTCTTGGGTGAGGTTGATTATGGGTTTATATGTGGTTGTGCTTGCAAATGTAAAATTGGATATATCTATAGTTATATATTGTATGGTTTTATTTCTGAATCTATATATAGTCTCTACCGGTAAAAATATATTCAGCGTTACCTACAAATGTATATATATTTATTGTCATCACATGTATATATATATATATATATGTATGTGTGTGTGTGTGTGTGTGTGTGTGTGTATATATATATATGTGTGTGTGTGTGTGTGTGTGTGTGTGTGTGTGTGTGTTGTTATTATATATATATATATATATATATATATATATATATATATATATATATATATATATATATATATATATATATATATATATATATATATATATATATATATATATATATTACTATAGATGTGTCTACGGTTTATTAAACACTTGTATAAATATATTTGGCTGACTGCATATATCGAGTGTCTAATAATAGTGTGTAAACCCATTTGCCTCTGCAAATATCATGTCTTTGTACGTATTACTAGCGTGTCTACAAACAGCACATGCAATATATATCATACACATATGCTTACTCTGTTCAAACCGCGCACCCACATACAACTTATACCCTGCGATTGTTCAATACGCTTTACCTCAGCTTATTCATTGTGTGCCTGTGTGTCATATGGGTGTGTGTCTACTTGCTTTACCTCAGCTTATTCATTGTGTGCCTGTGTGTGACATGGGTGTGTGACATGGGTGTGTGTCTGATTGTTCCCGCTTTTTTATATCTACACACTTCGATCTAGAACAAATGCCCCGTGAGCGAAACAGACAAGTGGTGGCGTGCGTATAATCTGTTGTGATTGTAGGTTCTTGTGCCTTTCTCTGTATTTGTGCATATACTATACATGTACCTGTAGTGCTCTTAAGCCATACTATACACAACTACCCCTTACTCATGCCTCTCCCCCGTATGCCTTTCTCTGTATGTGTGCATATTGAATACATGCACCTGTAGTGCTCTTAAGCCATACTATACACAACCACCCTTTACTCATGTCTCTGCCCCGTGTGCCTTTCTCTGTATGTGTGCATATTGTATACATGCACCTGTAGTGCTCTTAAGGCCATACTATACACAAGTACCCTTGACTCATGCCTCTCCCCGCCCGTTACATTCAGATCCGACTCGCTGGTCATAGGAGATGACGCTCGTATTTTTGGAGGAGGCCTATATGTCTTGGGGTCGCTCAATATTGTATGTACATACGCCTCTGTATGTGCTGTTTAATATTGTATGTACATACACCTCTATATGTGCTGTTTAATATTGTAAGTACATACATCTCTGTATGAGCTGTTTAATACTATATGTACATACATCTCTGTTTGTACTGTTTAATATTGTATGTACATACATCTCTGTATGTGCTGTTAATGTGTATTTGTAGTTGTGGTTGCTCAATGTTGTATGTACATACATCTCAGTAAATGCTGTTAATGTGTATTTGTATTTGTGGTTGCTCAAGTCTGATTTGTTCTAATTATAGCTTCCAACCGACGTTCTATTTATAGCTACCAACACAACAGGTGTTCTATATATAGCTACCAACAGGTGTTCTATTTATAGCTACCAACATGTGTTCTATTTATAGCTAACAATAGGTATTCTATGTATAGAAACCAATAGGTGTTCTAATTATAACGACCAATAGGTGTTCTATTTATAGCGAACAACAGTCGTCTATTCATAGCTACCAACAGGTGTTATATTTATAGCGAACAACAGATGTTATATTTATAGCGAACAACAGATGTTATATTTATAGCTACCAGCAGGTGTTCTATTTATAGCTACCAATAGATGTTCTACTCATAGCAACCAACAGGTGTTCTATTTGTAGTTTCCAATATGTGTTCTAGTTATAGCTACCAAAGGTGTTCATTTATAGCTACCAAAAGTTGCTCGATTTATAGCTACCAATAGGTGTTCTATTTATAGTTACCAATAGGTATTATATTTATAGCGAACAACAGATGTTATATTTATAGCGAACAACAGCTGTTCTATTTATAGCTACCAGCAGGTGTTCTATCTATAGCTACCAATAGATGTTCTATTTATAGCAACTAACAGGTGTTCATTTATAGCTACCAATAGTTTCTCTACTTATAGCTACCAATAGGTGTTCTATTTATAGCTAACAATAGGTGTTCTATTTATAGAAACCAATAGGTGTTCTATTTATAGCTACCAATAGGTGTTTTATTTATAGCTACCAACAGATGTTCTATTTATAGCTACCAACAGGTGTTCTATATATAGCTACCGTATTGCAGATCTTGTGCAGCACAGCCACTCAATTGGGTTGCGGGGGAGGTGCGGCCGTGTTGGTTTTCAAATTGCATTCTAGCTTGCGAAGTGTTATTTCATTTGTCCTGTCCTTGGACGGACTGTATGTGTTCTATTTATAGACCTCGTTTGTTCTATTTATAGGCCTTGTCTATTTATAGCCCTCATGTTCACCTGTCCCGCAGCCAAGCACACAGATCTTGTGCAACACGGCCACATACGGAGGAGTTGTGTATATCTCGTACGTCAATGAGTTATTCGGAGAGAATGTCACAGACTTCATAGAATTGGTGCAAACCAGCACACCTGAAAACTTTACAGAGTGGACCAGATACTTGAATGGGTAAGGGCTTGAAGCATATATAAACGTATATATATATATATATATATATATATATATATATATATGTGTGTGTGTGTGTGTGTGTGTGTGTGTGTGTGTGTGTGTGTGTGTGTGTGTGTGTGTATATGTATATATGTATATGTATGTATGTATGTATGTATGTATGTATGTATGTATGTATGCACTTACGCGCGTACGTATGTGGTGTATGTACATACATACATACATGCATATGCATACATACATACATATATGTATATATATATATATATATATATATATATGTATGTATGTATATGTAATATATATATATATACATATATATATAATATATATATATATATATATATATATATATATATATATATATATATATATATATATATATATATATATATATATATATATATATATGTATCTTATTAATGGATGTGTGTGTGTATGTATGTATGTATGTATGTATGTGTATGTATGTATGTGTGTAATGTATGTGTGTATGTATGTGTATATGTATGTATATATGGATATGTGTACAAGTACTACGTATATGCTAATGTATGTAATCTACTCACTCACTCACACACATACCCACTCACTCACCTATTCACTCACTCACTTACTCACTCACTCACTTACTCACTCACTCCTTGCTCACTCACTTGCTTGCTCACTCACTCACTTGCTTACTCTCACACTCCTTACTCACTCACTCACTCTCTCTCACTCACCACGGACCACATGACACTATCATGTAGACTACACTTTGAGTACGTCCGCAATAACAACCAAACCAAAACATCCGTTGAGCTGACTTATCCCGTGCGCAACAACTTCGCTGGCGAAAACTGCTCCACTCTCTACGCTCGATCGGATGGCACCTGTCTACGTGGCAATGGTGAGTCATATTATTACGGTTTCGCACGTGTTTGTACGTTTTCTGGATCTTCAGCTTGGGAATCACTAGTTGTGGGCAGTCCAGTCTATTTGATTATTTTACGTTTTCCCGGTTTGTTTCTCAGTAGCTATGACTGTACTTGCACGGCCACCGTAGCTATCACTGGTTGTGGGCAGTCCAGTCTGTTTTATTGTTTTACGTTTTCTCTGCGTTTTCTTTCGGCCTGGCCTATTCTGTTGTCCTCGTATGGCCCTCCCGAGTGCTATTGTTCGCCCGTGTCACGAATACGCATGTGGAAGAAGGAATATCTCCATCTGTACCTGCACCTGCACCTACACCCTTTTTTTGGGCTGGGTGCGCACCCATTTCTGTGTATGCACTCGTCCTCTTCTCGCCCAATCCTATCCGTGCTGCATCTCCTCGCGCGTACATACTACCCGCCCCTTTGTATTGACTTTTCTTGTCGCGTCTCTCTTTTTAACCACCAGATGTGTGTGTGTGTGTGTGTATGCGTGTGTATGCGTTTGTGTGCGTGTGTGTGTGTGTTTTAAGACTGTGTAAACGAAGGATGATATGGTATATGTGGGTTGTGTGTAGATACGATGAAGGAAAAGCTTAGGTAGAGTGTTTGCTAAGATCTCGTGCAAATGACCGAAATATCACACATAAGAATCTACTGTGCATATTTGAGGTACTTATTTTCCCATTAGTGCATTCACGTATTGTACTACCCGTCGTATATATATATATATATATATATATATGGATGTGTATATATATACGTACATATATACATACATACATACATATATATATACTATATTTTCTCACTAGCTTACTACTCATTATTTTCTAATTACGTGCTGCGTGTTTACCCAGACGGGCGCACGTACAGCACCTGCACGCCATGGACTGTGTGTACGGCTGGGCTTATGCAGTACGTCTACCCAACCATCAACAGCGACCGAGAGTGTGAGGTGCGGTCCAATGTGACCTTTGTCTACGCCAACCGGGCGCGGCAGACGAACGATACCGAACTTCTGTCACTGAGTTATCTGTTCTTCGGCCCTAGTGCGGAGAGCATGGTGGTGGTGGTCTCACCGGAAGAATGGGCTGTTGAGCATGCGTTTGATCAGGTGGGTGGTAGCATGGATGTGCGTGTGGGCATGCATGGTGTGTGTGTTTATATATACAGTGTGCGTTTATATTACATACATGGTGTGTGTGTTTATATATATATTGTGAGTTTATATTCCATACATGGTGTGTGTATATATATACATATAGTGTGAGTTTATATTACATACATGATGTGTGTTTATATATATGTGTGCGTTTTTATATTACATATATGATGTGTGTATATATATATATAAATAGTGTGTGTTTCGTAACATACATGATGTGTATTTATATATACATATATATAGTGTGTGTTCCATGACGTACATGATGTGTATATATATATATATAGTGTGCGTTCCATAACATACAGGATGTGTGTACGTATGTGACAGGTGGGCGTGAGCGTGGATGGGATTTTAGTGATCAGGTGTGCACATACATGATATTGACATCATACATCTAAAATTAATACCCCACACCCCTCATATCAATATCATATACCAGGCATCTCTCAAATTAATACAACATTCCTCTCATAGCAATATCATATGCCAGACATCTCTCAAATCATTACCCCACACCCCTCATATCTTTATCATATGCCAGACATCTCTCAAATCAATAAAAGAATCCGCTCATATCATTATCATATACCAGACATCTCTCGAAACATTCCTCTCATATCACTATCATATACCAGACATCTCTCAAATTGATACCACATTCCTCTCCAATTAGCTATTATGCCTGTCTCAAATCCATACCAAACTCGCTTTCATATTACTACCATACATCTTTCAACTTAATACCATACCTCTTTACTTCTCAATTAACATCAGTCGGCTTTGTATCTTATCATTGTCTCTGCTTCTCAAATCATAACCATTCATGTATCTCCCCCAATCACCATACACCGTCTCTGTAACCCTACCTACAACGCACTGTATGTACTCCGTTTATGTTATTACTTTTCTCGCATCAGGACCAGCTGGCTATGAATGCTAACAGGCACGCGCTATAGCACAGACACAAGTAACACCGACGTAGAGGTTTACGCAGAGGTTACCCACAGCCACGAGGATACGTCTCAGTTCAACAACTACCCCAACCACCAACACGTCAAGATGGGGATTTCAGTAGGTTGGTTTGTTTGTGTTTTAAACCTGGGTTACAGGGATGGGTGTCCTATTTTCTTTGAATTTTTCGATTATAGGTGTCCTATTTTCTTTATATTTGTTTGGTTAAGACGGGTGCCCTAATTTCTTTGAATTTGTTTGTTTAAGTTAAGTGACCTATTTTCTTTGTATTTGTCTAGTTAGGTTGGGTGTCCTATCTTCTTTGGATATGTTTGGTTATGGGTGTCCTATTTTCATTGTTTTTTAATTTGTCTGGTCAGGTTGGGTGTCCTATCTTCTTTGGATATGTTTGGTTATGGGTGTCCTATTTTCATTGTTTTTTAATTTGTCTGGTTAGGTTGGTTGTCCAATTTTCCTTGGATATGTTTGGTTATGGGTGTCCTATTTTCGTTGTTTTTTAATTTGTCTGGTTAGGTTGGGTATCCTATTTTCTTTGAATCTTAGTCATTGGGACCACTGCCATAGGGATCGATAGCACTCAGTCACCTTGATGACTGTCAGGAGTGTTCGTCCTGACTTACATCAAGGGGTCGCTATAAGTGGTATAGCGGTAGCTGCCTGTGACTATCTGAAGGATACATATGTACTCTATATGACCAGCGAAAAGCTAAGCTAAGCGGAATCTCACTTCAGTACATGTCTATTGTCTTATTGTATTTGTATTTATTGCATATGAACATACTTTAATTCCTTCAGTAAATGTTGGCTGTAATTGCAATTGTTATCTGTATTCTTCAGTTAGTGTCATCTGTATTTGCAGCTATTGCATATAAACATATTTCATTCCTTCAGTAAAAGTTTGCTGTATTGCTATTGTTATCTGCATTCTTTAGTAAATGTCATCGGTATTTGTAGCTATGGCATATGAACATACTTCAATTCCTTCAGTAAATGTTTGCTGTATTTGCTCTTGTTATCTGTATTCTTCTGTAAATGTTCTCTGTATTTGCAGCTATTGCATATAAATATACTTCAATTCCTTCAGTAATTGTTTACTGTATTTGCAGCTATTGCATATAAATATACTTCAATTCCTTCAGTAATTGTTTACTGTATTTGCAGCTATTGCATATAAACAGCTATTGCATATAAACATACTTCAATTCCTTCAGTAAATGTTTGCTGTATTTGCTCTTGTTATCTGTATTCTTCTGTAAATGTTCTCTGTATTTGCAGCTATTGCATATAAACATACTTCAATTCCTTCATTAGATGTTTGCTGTATTTGCTATTGTTATCTGTATTTTCAGTAAATGTTATCTGTATTTTCAGTAAATGTTATCTGTATTTGCAGCTATTGCATATAAACATACTTCATTTCTTTCAGGACATGTGTGTTTCCTGTGTGCACGCTTGTATATTCAGATAGGTCTCTATTTGGGCCACTCCCGTAACTGCTAGTGCTTCCCATTCTTCCAACCGACCTCTGTCCCACTCTATTACATGTCAGCCTATACTTAACCCTACATCCACACCATCCTGCATCAGGGTTCTGAGAAACTGAATGAGATTACCATACAAAGTATGCGAGTGTAGTAATCAATATGGGTGTACAGTAAATATGGGTATAAAGTATTAACCTGATGCTCGTACTCGTACTGTGTGGTTATGGTATACTTTAGAGTATATTGTTTCGTAGATGTAACCTGTTGCTGTGTGTACATATAGTGTAGAGATGTAACCTGTTGCTGTGTGTACATATAGTGTAGAGGTGTGACCTGTTGCTGTGTGTACATATAGTGTAGAGATGTAACCTGTTGCTGTGTGTACATATAGTGTAGAGGTGTAACCTGTTGCTGTGTGTACATATACTGTAGAGGTGTAACCTGTTGCTGTGTGTACATTTAGTGTAGAGGTGTACCCTGTTGCTGTGTGTACATATAGTGTAGAGATGTAACCTGTTGCTGTGTGTACATTTAGTGTAGAAGTGTAACCTGTTGCTGTGTGCACATGTAGTGTAGAGGTGTAACCTGTTGCTGTGTGCACATACAGTGTAGAGATGTAACCTGTTGCTGTGTGTACATATAGTGTAGAGGTGTAACCTGTTGCTGTGTGTACATATAGTGTAGAGATGTAACCTGTTGCTGTGTGCACATGTAGTGTAGATGTGTAACCTGTTGCTGTGTGCACATACAGTGTAGAGATGTAACCTGTTGCTGTGTGTACATATAGTGTAGAGGTGTAACCTTTTACTTCCGTTAGCCATGGCGTTGTTTTGGATCTCCTTGCGCTTAATCTGAGATTCACTTAATGTTATCACGTGTGCAGTGCCCCATTGTTTGTGTGTGCGTCTCTATACTTTCTTCTTTTGATTATTAAAACAAATAACACTACCAATTTGAATATAAATACCGAATTCACTGTAGCACAGTCTTATTTTGACCCATCTCCCGCTCTATTTCCTAATTTGGTATACCAATGCTCCGTTCTATTTTTAGGTCCTTCGTCACTCTTGGACAAAGCCATCAAACTTATGATCATCGACGAGGTGGAGGGTACGTATACACATGTCAATCACACATATGAGATATAATGGCTTATAATCACACATGATGTATTAAGGCATATTATTACTCGCATGGTTTATTTATTCTCACAAGAGATATTATGATTTAGAATCCACATATGAGATATTAAGACATAGCATCACTCGCATGATGTATTGAATCACACATATGAGACATTATAACTTAGAATCTCAAATAAGAGATATTGTTGCTCAAAATTCCACCTGAGATATTATTGTTTAAAATCTCACCTATGAGATATTATTGCTCAAAATCTCACCTATAAGATATTATTGCTTAAAATCTCACCTATGAGATATTATTGTTTAAAGTCTCACCTATGAGTTTCTAACGCAGTTGCGCCTGTGTTGTTTCACTGTGCATGTGGTGCCGTCAAAGGAGCCGTTGCTCTCCACAACAGCAATCATTAACCTGGGTATTGTTGTAAGCGTGATCCTGGTCATGTTGGTGCTGGGCTTGCTTCTGATGAGGAAATAGTATGCTTTATATATATATATATATATGTGAGTGTGTCTGTGTCTATGTCTGTGTCTGTGTCTGTGCCTGTGTATGTGTCTGTGTCTGTGTCTGTGTCTGTGTCTCTGTGTGTGTGTGTGTGTTTGTGTGTGTGTGTGTGTATGTATGTATGTATGTATGTATGTATGTATGTGTATGTATGTATGTATGTATGTATGTATGTATGTATGTATGTGTATGTATGTATGTATGTATGTATGTATGTATGTATGTATGTAGTGTTGCAGTGCTGATATGTTTGTGCTATGGTATTGTTATATGTGTTCTAGTGTTTGTATGCTGTAGGTTATAGTGGTGTAGTGTTTGTATGTGTGTTGTAAAGTTTATATATTATTAGTGCTATAGTTTTACAGTTTTATTATAAGTGTAATAGCAATGATAGGTTATAGTGCTTTCGAGTGTTTGTATGTTTTATTGTTATAGTGTGTGTGTCAGTGTTAGTACGTTATTAGTGTTATAGTTTTACAGTCTTATTTTGAGTTTAATAGCAATGATGTTATAAATCTTTCGAGTGTTTGTATGTTTTATTGTTATAGTGTGTGTGTTAAACGTGTTAGTACATTATTAGTGCTATAGTTTTACAGTCTTGTTATGAGTGTATTAGTAATGATGTTATAGTGCTTTCGAGTGTTTGTATGTTCTATTGTTATAGTGTGTTAAAAGTGCTAGTACATTATTAGTGTTATAGTGTCGTAGTGTTATAGTCTTATAATACGTATGTGATACAGTCAATACGTTTTACTCTTAGTAAATTTGGTGTTGGCTATTGTGCAGACTTTCGTTCAGATGCTGGCTGGCGCCTCAGGTTAAGATGTAGTACGTAGCGTTTGCGTTTGTATCCGTATGCTTATATGGAAACCATGTTTGCTAGTGTTTCTATACCGAACACAGATTTATATCTGTGTACGCGGATGTGTATAAGCCTTCTAAGTTAAATCCCGTGCCAAGCGTCACTACATCTTATGTGTCTGTAGAGCCATACACTTATACTACAAACAGATACCGATATAAATCATTTCACATATGTGTGGGTATTGGATGCTTGTATTCGCACACGAATACAGATCACTTCACATATGTGGGTATTGGATGCTTGTATTCGCACACGTATACAGATCACTTCACATATTTGTGGGTATTGGCTGCTCGTATTCGCACACGTATACAGATCACTTCACATGTGTGGGTATTGGCTGCTCGTATTCGCACACGTATACAGATCACTTCACATATGTGTGGGTATTGAATATTTGTATTCTCACACATTTTTGTGTCTAACCCAGTCATCAGCAAAAAGAACAAGGGATGGATGTGAAACTGCGCACCCTCGCCAAGAATATGTTTAAGCCAACATCAGCATCAGATGTGGAAGAACTACTGCTCAAAATGCAAAAGGTAACGGGTATCAGGATGTACCTGTGGTTTCATGCGTATGTATGTATCTATGTATCTATGTATCTATTTATCTATGCATCTATGTACTATGTATATATATATCGATGTGTGTGTGTGTGTGTGTGTGTGTGTGTGTGTGTGTGTGTGTGTGTGTGTGTCTGTGTCTGTGTCTGTGTCTATGTCTGTGTCTGTTTGTCTGTGTCTGTGTGTGTCTGTGTGTCTGTGTGTGTATGTGTGTGTGCGTATATATGTGTCTGAGTCTGTGTCTGTGTCTGTATATATATATATATATATATATATATATATATATATATATATATATATATATTTATATATATACACCTTTATCGTATGCACAACACTTTTTCATACAAACAGTACTGTCTCATACAAACAATACCCTCTCATACCAACCACACTTGTTACCATCACATGCGAAGAATCGATCGCGAGAACTTCACTGTGTTGGAACAGATTGGCTCTGGTAACTTTGGTACAGTCAATAAAAGTGTGGTGTTCTTTGACCAACACTCAACCATCTGCGCCATAAAGGTGCTCAGGTACGTCCCACACACCAAACTATAACAATCTCATAGCACACCAAACTATAACAATCTCATCACACACCAAACTATAACAATCTCATCACTCACCAAACTATAACAATCTCATCACACCAAACTATAACAATCTCATCACACACACAATCTCATGTGCTAAGCGGATGTTTGTGATCGTACGGAGAGTGATGAGTGGTATGTGATTGTGACACAACATGTGATAGTAAATACGGTATACTTAGTGCGACATTCGGGGTATATCTCCTTAAAGTACGCCATCGGGTTCACGACAATGCGATTTAGGGTTTTAGGGTTATAATAAAACCCTAAACCCTAGCACTTCCATAGATGTCTACCCCGCGATTAATGTTGTCTGATTAAATGTTTGTTTAATGTTGTCTGATTAAATGTCTGTTTAATGTTGTTTGATGAAATGTCTGTTTAATGTTGTTTGATTAAATGTCTGTTTGATATTGTCTGATTAAATGTCTGACTAATGTTGTCTGATTAAATGACTGACTAATGTTGTGGCTGTCTTATGAGATACATACCTGAAGTGAGACCGGCCGGGAGTCCTCTCGATACAACATACATGAAATGTGTCATGGTATTGTCGTTTTGTCGTATTATATTATTGTCGACATAAAATGTTTTATCACGCATCATGCAACACAGAAATATCACAACAGAATGTGACACCATCGCGAGACATGGCATGGACACCTTGTCTTGTGACGGGATGGCAGCTCTCAGTCATGGATGAGAATACATATCTGTTAATAGATTGGAGTACATACCGTCTACCCACCAATCAGAGTGCATTCATTCTATTTATATCACAGGACAAAAGACGCCTCCGACGACTTCCACAAGGAAGCGGAGCTGATGCGTAAGATTACGCACGTCAATGTGGTGCGAATGTTTGGGCTGTGTGTAGACCTATCTGATGCCGAGATCTTTCTGCTGATTGAGTACTGTGATCTCGGTATGTGATGAATGTTTATAAATATATATATATATATATATATATATATATATATATGTATATGTATATATATAAGGATATATAGATATTGATAGATAGATATATAGATAGGTAGATAGATATATATATACATATACACATACATATATATATATATATATATATATATATATATATATATATATATATATATATATATATATATATATATATATATATATATATATATGTGTGTGTGTGTATGTATGTATATATATATACATATGTAATAACAATACATAGGAGCATTGCAAAAATGTATATACCAAATCACACATACATACACTCGTATGCACTATAATACTCTTAGTATATATTATGTACTATGTACATATACATTATATGTACTATTACTATATATGTATTATTACTATATACATATACACTACATGTACCATTACTATGTACATATACACTATATACAATATAGTGTACATATACACGTACAAAAAATATCTCTTTATCTATGCTCAGGTGATTTCGCCAGCCACAACTCCCAGATGAAACCCACACCAGCGCGAGTCAACACTCTGATCATCGTGCAGGTGAGGTTAAAAATATCGTCCAATCAACGGCAGCGACAAAGAAGACATCAGATATTGTTTACGTTATGTGGTCCCATATCTCAAATACACGCCATCTTGCGGTATCTAGCTATCGCATGTATTGTGTTCGAGGGGGTTGATACTTATATACTGATGTATTTGCTATAGGCGTTTCTACACTTATATGCTAATGTTATTAGATGGGGTGTTTACACTCGTATTCTGATCGTCGTTGTTTCCCACTGCATTAATTCGAATTTCTAATCCTAATTTCTACTTAATTTCTCACTTACCTAATTTTTGAATCATAATCCAGATTGTCTGTTTCCCATTTTCCGAATAACTTTAGGATTATAATCCTGATTGTCTCAGTTTGTTTCTGTGTACTAGGTGGCTGATGCGTTGAAGTATCAGCACAGTTTGGGTATCATTCATCGAGACATTGCTGCGCG
>LUCW03001627.1:0-22500 GCA_001586965.3 Sphaeroforma sirkka | reverse complement strand
ACATGTATACGAATATAAGCATATAGCAAACATTCGAAAACCCCTGAGCTCAGGTAATTTGCATCACACACATCCCGAGATCAGTCTTGTCCACTCACATACAATCACGGGCCAACCCGAATTTCATGCATGCAAGTCTCGACATCTACAGATAAATATTCAATCGGTTACACATATTCCCATTTTGAGACTTCAGAGACGGAAATGGGTCGCATTGCACAGGACCTGCACTCAATAGCTGGCACAGAAGACGGCATCTCAGTGCAGAGTGTGAGGTGGGTTGCCATGGCAACGTCGCTTGTGACTACCTTTGTATACACCTACGGAGTATTTCTGCGTGTGTTTTGGTGGTGTGTGTCTGATGATCTGTGTCTGTGGACACGCTTGTGTGTGTTTGTGTGCGTTTGTATGTGTGGGCTGTTTGTATTGGGAGTGTATTTGTACAGTGTTTATATATTTATATATATATATATATATATGTGTGTGTGTGTGTGTGTGTGTGTGTGCTAAGAGTAATGGAGTTCGAAGAATAAATTATTATCCCTGATGAAGACTAAAGCCTGCATATCCATTTCGTGACTACCGGAATTTAAGGTGTGACAACTATGACTTACTGCATATTGAATGTTGTGTATTAGAACACTGTATATGTACTGATGCATACTAATGGTAATTGATTTTCATAATTCCGTATATGGCGATGGTTAAGGCTAACCCTTGAATGTTGTGTATCATTTACAGTATGTGATATATACTGATGTATACTGATGCATATATCCATACTCTCAATAAAGAGTGATAGTAAAGGCTAGCCCTTGAATGTTGTGTATCATTTACAGTATGTTATATATACTGATGTATCCTGATGAATAAATTCATACTCTCATTGAAGGGCGATGCTTAAGAATAAACCGGGGTGTTTACCGGGGCCATCCTCCGAGCCTAGTATAGGTGTGTGCACCTGGACATGCGCCATTACTTCACAGTGTCACTTAGTTTGTAGTACAGTGTCACTTGGTTTGTAGTACAGTGTCACTTGATTTGTACATCTTTCCGGGCTCACTGATATATAATGCTGTGCGTTGTTCTTATGTTCTCTCTGTACTCACAATGGCCCTTTTAATGATAAAGTGCACATACTCTTCTTTCGGGGCTCACTGATATATATTGCTGTGCGTTGTTCTTATGCTCTATCTGTACTCACAATGGCCCTTTTAATGATAAAGAGTACATATTCTTCTTTCCGGGTTTACTGATACCTAATGCTGTGTATTGTTCTTATGCTCCCTTTTAATGATAAATTGCATATATTCTGCTTTTGGGGCTCACTGATATCTAATGCTGTGTATTGTTCTTATACTCCATCTATACTCACATGGCCCTTTTTATGATAAAGTGCACATATTTTTCTTTCGGGGCTCACTAGTATCTAATGCTGTGTATTGTTCTTATGCTTTATCTGTACTCACAATGGCTCTTTTAATGATAAAGTGTACATATTCTTCTTTTGGGGCTCACTGGTATCTACTGCTGGGCGTTGTTCTTATGCTTCATCTGTACTCAGAATGGCTCTTTTAATGATAAAGTGCACATATTCTTCTTTTGGGGCTCACTGATATTTAATGCTGTGTATTGTTCTTATGCTCCATATATACTCACAATGGCCCTTTTAATGATAAAGTGTATATATTCTTTTTTCGGGGCTCACTGATATCTACTGCTGTGCGTTGTTCTTATGCTCTATCTGTACTCGCAATAGCCCTTTTAATGATAAAGTGCACATATTCTTCTTTCGGGGCTCACTGATATCTAGTGCTGTGCGTTGTTCTTATCCTCCATCTGTACTCACAAAAGCCCTTTTAATGATAAAAGTGTACATATTCTTTTTCCGGGGCTCACTGATATCTAATGCTGTGCGTTGTTCTTATACTCCATCTGTACTCACAATGGCCCTTTTAATGATAAAGTGCACGTATTCTTCTTTCCAGGCTTACTGATATACCCTGTCCTTCAAATTTGTGCTCGAACAGACACGCAAGTGTATACCGTACCGGGAAATTTAGACAGCAATGCGGAGCTTATCCCAAGAAGGGCCGAGAATGTGGTACATTCAAGGTGTGTTGGTTAAATGGCTACCATCTCTATCTTTTGATCATATCAATAATTCACAATCTACTATTTTTACGCTCTCTCTCGTCTTGAGTTGGGTCTTTGATTTTGATTTCAGTTATAGGTATATCTTGAGCCGCTCCCAACTACGCATGTGCCGCAAACTAGTACTCTGTGTGGCAGTGCGTATGCATTGTGTCAGTATTATTGAGTGGCACATGCGCGTACAGATACGTTGAATGGGACTTTACCTACCAGCAGCTTGGTTTCGCGGAAGTTGTTCTCTATTTCGGTGTTGGTTAGTAGTCGTTGATGACGCGACAGACCTCCATCGTGGTCAACAAAGGAGCGGTTCACCAACGAACTACATTGTTGGGTTTCGCTATTATACTTCTTGTCCTATTCTAGTGGACGGATCGACCTCATAAGTCGCACTAGTCTTCACCACCCTCAAATAGGAGGCCTTGATGTTCATGTGACATCATTCGTCTTTCATGTAATGTCTGAAATAATCACTTGTGTTCGACTTTTGCCAACTTTCACTTTCCTCTGATTTTCACTGTGTACGTAGGCACCATTCCGTTTTCATGCCCAATATTGACTCACGGAGAAATTCCGCGATAGCTGGAGGCGAAGGTAGTGACAGCGACGAGAATGATAGGATACACGAAAGTGCATTTGAGCTGCTTGGGGATTCTGAAGCGTATGCAAATTCAGATCGCAATCCAGATGACTACGGCCAGGATCGTACTTTCACCGGGACCGGAACAGATAGCACTATAAGCGATCTTCGGGTTGAAGCGAATTGTAGCACTATTTCAGTGCCATCAGAAACAGAAATCGACTCCTATGTGCACGTTTTAACGCCTAGACTGTTGCGAAGACAAATACTCAGTAGTATGGGACCCCGCGCCGATGATGATGCGGAAGACGACAATGACGCGCGCGACACGGTACAGTACATGACTGTGTAAATCATCGCCGTATTGAGGCTGGGGACGTAGAGTGGAGGAATATAGTTGCACGCATATAGGCATGTGCTTGAAGGATAGTCCCAGAAGTATGCCGGCACTACGCGAATGTACAAGTAAATTAGTAACACAAATAAATGTAGTAACCAGGCGTTCAATAGGGGTCGTAAGGTTGTGATAAACACTGAAAACCAGCGCTCCCGATACCTAAAGCATGAACCCGGTATCAATCGGTACAGCGTTCAATTGCAGTGAGTCCAGACAGCATTGGTCTACCCAGCATAAAGCGACAGCATAAAGCGACAGCATAAAGTTTAGACTAGTCATTACGTTCTAAAACTGATTTGCATTAAGTGTGTTAATGACTTGATTTATTGCAGTCTTTTGCTTTACAAGTATACCCAGTGTGGCATTGTACATTACTCAGTTTTCAGTTTCTCCTGTTCTGTGCATATTTCAGTGCAACTTGATCGCTGGTTCTTATGGCCGTCGGAACTGTCATTTGGTATAAAACTCTTTTGTTAAAAGTGCCACAAAGTATACGTGGTGTGTGTTACCTGTTGCGACTTGTCATAGCCTGCGGACAAATCTGACAAGTTAAATATCATTCCATGAAAATTCGTTTCATACATAGTTGTAGGTATTGTGTGGGTTGAGAAGTCATCGAACGTCGGCGACTTCTGCAGAGATAAAAGGTTCATTTGCGCTCTATTTAAAGTCTACCACCTTTCACTCTAACACATTGATACTACGCAGGTGTGTAAAACCCCTCGCTGGCCGTGGCGAGATCGCTAATGTTTTGGCCACAATCACTTAAGACCTAAATGAGAATCAGGCTGAAACTATGTCATAGTGAAACGTGTTTGTTTTGGATTTATACAATTAATTAAACAGAAAGATTTGCCTTCACACAAAATGTGGCACAACTACTTGAGAGGCGCCGATATGGAGGCCATTAACATGTTTTCAAATTGGTAGTTCGTTTAATGATGTGGTGTCATGGAAAAAAATTGGCTAGTCATACCAATCACAAGTACCGGCAGATTTGAAAATGAAAGTTGTGCTCGCTGCGAGTAGCACTAACAATTCATCGTATCGCATCATGGTATGGATAGGTATCGATTTTCATAACATATACGTGATTGAGCGCTAGCAATTATTGCCAGTGCTTATTGTCGTAATTAGTAGCCAGTACATTAGCGATCTCGCCACGGCCAACTAGATATTTACACAACTGCGTAGTATCTATTTGTTAGTGTACGGTGGTAGACTTTAAATAAAGTGCAAATGTATGTATTTGTCTCTGACCTCGCCTTTGGATCCATACCTACGGTGTTCGTGCTTATACTCATCCGCTTGGGCTGGGCTGGGTAAAACCTCATGTCAGTAGGAGAAGCTTTCTGCAGAACACTTATAACACTTCGATAATATTAGACTCGACTTCTCTGCTATTTGATCCCACGCTGACCATATAGTACTTTCCCACATAAGCTGCGACTCACATAGGGGCGCATCAATTTTTAGATTGTTGTTGCTAACGTATTTAATCAACTCTCAGGAGTCGATTGAGAAACACAATCAAATCCCGGAAATCGGTTGAGAAATCAAATCAACTCTTAGTTAAGAAGAGTTATTAGCTAGTGAAGGTGAGCTAACCCTATCAATTTCTATAAATCAAAGACTTTCTTTGCTGTACAATTTGGTCTGAGACCTATAGTCTCTCAGTAACCAAGTTTGTCAGGTACTCGTACATTGCCCTTCTAAATTGGATATTTTTTACATGTTCATCGAAATCTAAGAATGTTCTATAATTGGATACTTTCTTGTGGGTGTGGAGCTTCAAAATATTTAAGAACAACCCGTGTATGTCCCATTAACGACATGACCAAAGAATAACTCTTATCGAAAACAGTTGTCCATTTCTACACAGCAATTCAACACTAAAGTACCAGTTTCCGATATCTCACCTAGCGAGACCCGCGTGGAGGGTGTGGATCACTACTAGTATATGTGAAACATTTTGGCTGGGTTGTTTTAGATTTAGAGTCATGCGAAAGAATTGTATGGGTCGTGCATTCATCTTGTATCTAAGTTGATCAGGCTCTTAATTAATGCCTTTTAAAAATGAACGGTAATATGTTCCTATAAAAGTAAGAATGATATACAAAAAGTCATGCATGATCTGCATGCAGAATTGCCGTTATACACAACGTGAGATTGTGCCGGATCAATGCTTCTCATAGCAACAATTACTATATCGCTTTGCCACAAAATGTTGATCGCAGTATTGCAACTGTTTATATACTCTACTCTCTGATGCTTGGATACGAGCGTTTAATCGAGAACGCATTGACAATCTAATCAGTCTTACGTGCATTTGCATTTTGATAGCACAAAAAGAACTGTAAATTCTTTAATAAATGCCATTTCAGAAAAAAACGTATAAGTTCACTTCCTCCCGAAAAAGAAGTCTGTAATATACAATAAAATGGGCCAAACTGGTGCTTGACCACAAACATAACATTTTGGGCACGAATAACTGGAGTGCGATTGTAGTGTACCAGAATGTTGAAAGATATGAAGACCGAATTGCCCCCATGAGGGAGCACGACTTAAACATATCGCAACCCTCGCACTGTAAGTTCTGTATTCGATACTTTGATGTTTTTTAAAAGTATAGTATACACCCGTTAATTATCCCGAACGCATCGCGTGTTATAATCGTAGAGGGTACATAATGAAAAAGTTTTAGTTGATACCAATACTCACATCAATGGCAGTGTCCTCGCCTGCTACATTCGCTATCGAAAAACCCCGAAATTCGACTAATAGGGAATAATATATTCTCCGATTTTCAGTTCCCTGTAATTCTATCATCTGTCACCCCGACTTGTATATACCCTGGCATTTGTAAAAGCCTGGCTACTAGAAAGGATTCGGAAAATGGAACTGTAAGGTCTTAGTGAAATTATCTTTAAACTTCGGATTCTAAAAGAAAAGATGAAGACCAAAATCATACATATCAAGGAGCGTGACATTGACAGATTATAGACGAGTGAGTCTGTCTCAGCGTCTTGACCGGAACTGTAAATCCTACGCATGATACCATGATGCATCAAAGACCATTGCACACGCGGTTGAATATCACGAAGGCATCGTGCAACTGGAATCGTGAAATGTACATAGTGCGCAAGTTTATTTGGATACCAGCACACAAAGAGTCCCACCTGCTGCATTCGTTTTCAGGTTAAAAACTCCGGATTACAATTAATTATTGTGAAGTTATTTATTCTCTGGATTTCAGCGTTACGCACTTCCACCATGTGTCCCACCGATTTATACACACCTTGACACTCGTTCAAATCTTGCTACTAGACAGAATCCGAGATGGATCTTGCATGCCTTCTTTGAGCTATCTTTGAAATTCAGATGTACGAAGTGCCGGCACGTATTTTGAGAGACTACAGGTTTCAGGCCAGTTTTACAGCAAGAAACCCTCTCTCTTGATGTATAGAAGCCACCAGAGTTAGCTCACTCCCGAGAGCTAACCAAGTAGCTCAAATTACTCCCGAGAATTAAGTCAATGCTTAACCGACTCCCGAGAGTTGAGTTAATACTTAACCGACTCCCGAGAGCAGATTAAGTTTCTCAACCAACTCCCGTGAGTGAATTTAGTCTGCCAACCGCAACATTCTAAACATAGCTGCGGTTCCCAAAGCAATCGACGCCAAGTTCATGAAAGCAGACAGGACAAAGCAATGTCAGCACAAGTATCCGATGACCAACTACCTGCTATCAGACAGATTGTATTCTCTACAATTAACCCTACAATCGACAACAAGGAGGCGAACGATCAGTCAGACAGAGACATCAGAGGTGGGTACTGACTAGCTTGCGATAGTTGCGCCGTCATACACGTACTTCCCTATAAGTACCACAAGCATCATCTCGTCCGCAACATGCGCATTAATGACCGGTATGCTCTCGAAGTAGCTGATAGTACAATCATTTATCCGAAATATGTGGCTCAGCTAAGAAACTTGGAGGACGTACTCATCGATATGCCATTCAAAACTGCACTACTAAGTATCAGCCTGCTCTCAGCGCGACACTACTCGTTTAAATTCACCAACAACATGATGTGCATATTACTACCAAGCATTTGAACCATAGCAGTATATGAAAAGCACAGAATGTGCTGTGTGCACATCGACGACATAGCTATTACTACAGTAGAACCATCGCTGGTAAAATCCAACCAGATTTCATGGCACAACAGGCTCGCGCACCCCAGCTACGTCCCAAAAGATTAACCCTACGTAAGGCAACCAGAGGAACGATGCAAAGCATGCACTATTGCTAAGAAGAACAAGAATACAAACAAGGAACGACAGCACGAACCTGCCGCAGAGCCGCTCTGAGTTAGTCTTCGTGGATACAATAGGATCGTTTGTAACGTCAATAGGATCCAACTCCCACTCTATATCAATCATAGACGACTTTTCTAACATGGCCAAAGAGTATTCGAACCGCGATCTGAAAACAACAAAAAATATTGATGCTATGTTACACACATTCGATGAATTGTATATTTTAACTCATCGCCGAGTTCAGTGCACACAAATGGGTCGAGGCTCACAAATTACAGCAAACGTAACTGACGCTTGCGTATTTGGGATACTCCACAAGGTACGTACCTACGGCTACGCCACAATACCATGGCAAGGTAGAGAGACTGCATGGTACATTGGTCCCTAGAATGCTTCCACAACTGAAGTATACACGTTTATCGACTACTATGTGGGCTGAATCACTTATTCAAACTACCAACATATACAATGCTATACCCACCAACGAAAAGAGCTCATCCCCATACGAGGAATTTACAGGATACGCATTTGCGATAGATATGTTCAGAACATTCGGGTGTCACATCGCATACAAGAACCGTGATCCAGACGGCAACCTCGACGATAGAGTACTAGATGGCATTATCCTTGTGCAGTCCTTGGAGACAACACCGGACTAGTATCGTATATACTCACATCTGACCAAGCGTATAATACAGAACCGAGATGTCTATATAATTGGAGACGAATTCTTTGTCTGGGAAGGCAAAAAATGTACAACCGCCATCGCACCACCAGACACTATGGACAGCAGTACATTCCTCCAAATCGAAAATGGCGATTCCCAAACAGACACAAGGACAACATCGACAACGGAAGATATGCTTAGCCAACAAGCCTAGCCAACTGTGACACAATAGTCAAGCAACTCAGAACAACTACAAATAACTTCAGTTGAGAGCGAAGTACATAGGCGAGTCGGAGGCTCCCGCAGCGACTAGCAAAACACAACACGATCTTGAAGCAACTACAGCTAGAAGAAAGGCAGAAGGTCGCCAAGTCTTTCGAGAACTGCGAGACCTTGCGATCAATGATAATAATGCCAACAGCCGCCGTAAAAGACAATCTCCCAGCACTATGCACACTGTTAATTCAGCAACTTCAGCAATGGAATTGAAAACATACAAAGATATACATGTCATGCCAAACGCAGTCGATTGGGAGGAATCACCACGCTCGGAGATGAATCGCTTAGTGATACAGCGGAAGGCTCTTGTGGACGACAAACCACGGGAAAAATCACTATTCCCCCCTCGATGGGTATTCAAGGCAAAAAGGATGAATCAGAACAGGTCACACGACATAAATCACGTCTGAACGTAGCAGCATTTAACGTAAAACAGCGAGTCTATTAAGATGAAAGTTATACCCCAGTAGCAGCCAAGGAAATGTTCAGGATCTGTCTAGCTCTGATGGCACACTACGACATGGACATTCGACAATACGATACACCCTCGGCGTACTTCACTCAAGAACTGGATACCCTTAGCTACATGCGAGTACCGCAAGGATACAACCTCGTTGAACATCTACTAGATCCGTCCCAGAGACAATTATAGGAAAGGCACAAACAAGGAGACACAAAGGTCGTATGCCGAGTTGACAGTTATGTATACGGCCTACCACCTAGCAAGCAACCCATCTACAGATTGTCAGAGTCAACAATTTTCCAATCTGGGTCTTCAGCCTTCATCCCTTTGATTGTAAAATTGAGGGGGAGTGAGAGACTGCAGAAGTAGACGTATTTCTGAATATGCTAATAACGTTTTACGTCGTCAGCCCGAGAGTAATTTGGGACTTGATCTCAAATTAATATATATCTAGGTGGGTCAGCCAGAGAGGACGTAAGAGTAATTTGAGACTTCTTCTCAGATTATTCTATTTATAGGACACGGGCCACCGGCTAGCCGAGGGCCGAGGTCCGAGACCGAGTGTACGTAACAGAGAATGTGATATATATTTTTCTAGAAATATATATTCGAGTACTAAAGTGTTCTGCATAACGTTTCTCATACTGATCATATGAGTTTCCGCCCTGGCTAAACCCAAGTGGTTGAACACTAGTACAAACACCATCAGGGTTTTTGGGTTTTTACCAACTTATTGCAGATCTGAGATATGACACCTGAATCTCATTTGGCGCCAGCTTCAAAACTACAACTTGTGTCAACACACAACCAATGATCGTACTGATGATTCGCATTTTTGTTACTGATTGCATATTATTTTCAATTTTGAATTTATATGTATGAAATAGTCTTAATACTATTGCATTTCTATATTTTGAACGCTCCTGGTTTTGATATATCAAAGGTTTACCATAGGCACACACTTGATTAGTATTCGTTCCGAGTATACTTAATATATAGTATTCGCAGTTTGAATTTTTCAATGCTTCTTCGAGTATCCCCACAAATATATTGTCTCAATGGGCATTCATTATGAGACTCATGGTACCTATTCTCTCCCAAAACCTACTATACTGTGCCCACCGCAACTTAATGTTCGTGATATTAGAAGAGAATATGCTGACCGCGATCTTCCAGTTGAACTAAAATGTAAGTCAAATTGAAAAAAGAAAAAAAAAGTTTGGCTTCAGCTCTCTAAGGGATTTTAGACTACGACTTCTGTTTATACAGTTCCGCTCTAATCACTCACTACTTCGGGCTAGCTTTGTTTGGGGTCAATGACTAATTTCAGATTCATTTCATTGGTCGCATCCATCTTTCAAAACAATCTGAGAGACTACAGGTCTCAGACCAGACTTTACAGCAAGAAGACTCTTTGATTTATAGAAATCATTAGAGTTAGCTCCCTCCCGAGAGCAAATCAAGCATATTAACTCACCCCAAAGAGTTGATATAATTTCTTAACCGACTCCCGAGATTTGAATAAGTTTCTCGACCGATACCAGAGTAATTAAGCTTGTTATCCATAACAATAAGCTCAGACAAGAGCGAGGTAGACAAAATTTGATTTTTGTGATGACACATGTTTATTAAAATTTACACTGAAAAGTATCTAAGACGACTTAAAACGTGCTATAAGTACACATTTCGTACACAAACATAGTAGTTAGCGAGGTATTATTGATAGCTGTTTTAAGGGTACAATAGACTAGAGATGAATAGTGTTCAGAATAATGATTCAGTCAGCCCTAGTAGAAACAGTTCTGTGCAGGATTTACGAAATTTGACAGCATAAGAAAGAGATGCATGTGCACACGCGATGGAAACTGCTTGATTCCCTACGATCACGTGTTTACACTTCCGCGCAAGAAGAAGCCTGCTCTACGTAGACGTTGAATATGTAGAAATACGGCCTCCGGTCAGTATCCGGACTTACGTTCTTGTGTATCTACAACTTAGGCATGTTCGACATTTACATCGAGTGCCAAGTCATCAGCATAGTAGAACAAAGTGTATCTGCACTTTAGACGACGACACATGCGGAGAAGAATATTCCAATGTTGGAATGAATAGGCTTTTCAAGTTGTAAAAAAGTACGTAAGAAGTATATTATCATACCAGTCAGGGATGCGACTAGAAAGGCTGTTGTTATAAGGAGACAATATCGAGAGAATGAGGAGACAATAGCGTAGAGCAAAATACCTGTAAGGCTGAGGTACAAAATGACACATCACCATTTTAGAAAGGATCAAAATTTTGTAATGACATTTGGTAGTATACGAATTATTTATGGTGCATTGTCATAATTATCCCCGGTTATCGGAATATCTCCTAGTAGCGCTTCAGAGTTAGCCCTACCGACACTTGACAAACGACGAGACGATTCAGCTATACGTTCAATAATCAGCAAGCTAACTAGAGAGATACACCTCTCAAATGTCTGCATACGGCAGACAGTAATAGATAGTGTGACTTCGTTATTAAAGAATCTACTAGCTCGAGTGTGGTTGTGACGCCTGAATATACATCTATATGTATGCAGCAGTTGAATAAGGACAAACTATTGTGTCTTACAGTAACAGACGAACCCGATATTGTATAGAAAGCGTTCGTTTTTTGGACGAGGTGTTCAATGCGGATACACCTTTCAATAAGATGCGACATTATACTCCCAGAGTACATACGTAGCTAAAGAAATCTACCCCGACGACGAGGCAGAACATGACGAACCGTATGTAAGCGCTGCTGAATATTAAGTGAAGGCCTTCAATGTTGCAAACCATAAGCTGAATTCGGTTGCAATTTTTGCTCTGGATACCTTTGACGCGATATACGCTTTATACTCCAGCTATGTTAATCGTAAAATATATTTTATATGATCACATATACGAGAAGAACATCTACCCGTGTACACTTCTTTTCTGAGGTCTACAGTAGTAGGCATATTTCTATATACGTTAATAGCGTTGTATGTCGTCAGCCCGATAGTAATTTGGGACTTGTTCTCAAATTAATATAAGTATAGGTGGGTCAGCCCGAGAGAAAGTAAGAGTAATTTGAGACTTCTTCTCAGATTATTCTATTTATAGGATACGGGCCACCGGCTAGCCGAGAGCCGAGGTCCGAGACTGAATGTGGTAACAGAGAATATGATACATTTATTTCTAGAAAATATATCCGAGTGCTAAAGTGTTCTGCATAAGGTTTCTCATACTGATCATATGAGTTTTTACCCTGGCCAACCCAAGTGGTTGAACACTAGTACAAACACCATCAGTATATAACTGAGGGTGAGATCATAAATAAATTCATTCGAATGCACCATACTTTAGATACACTAGCACTTTACTATTAAGTCCCCCCACCGTACTCTAACAACTTCGGCTAAAAACAAGTACATAACGTGGACATATGTCTTTGCTGAGATTGGAAGAAAGTCCCAGCCGGTACCAGCCAATAGGCAAAACGCTGCGATTGTGCCAAAAAAAAATGGGGATAGCGATGGGTCTAGCGAAAGGCTGCTCAGTAATTTGTTTTTCAATTGTACGGAGAAAGGGAAGAAAGTGGCGACCAAGCGTCTAGTAGTAGCAGGAGCATATACATATATTAAAATATTGAGCCCACCGTAGGGTAAAATAACTGACGATGCTATAGCGATCTCAGGAATGTTTTACTAAACCCTAAAACCCTAAAACCCAAAACAACTGACGATGCTATAAAACCCTAAACCCTAAAACCCTAAAACCCAAAACAACTGACGATGCTATAGCGATCTCAGGAATGCTAGATACACGACTTAAATGTGGATGCTGCCCTGTAGTTTGCGTGTTCGGTAAGGAGCTGACTGATAAACATGAATTGAAAGTGGGGTGTGTGTGTGGGGGGGGGGGGTATGATGTCTTTTATTGATTGGTACTGATATATGCTGCTTCATTCAAGCTTATCTCACTGCCTGGTTCGCAACTCATGTGGTCTGTGATGCTCTTTTACAGGAACTTACGAGAATAGTGTTTCGGAAATCCATTTTCTAATTCTGTTGTCATGTTGGACACTTGTGACATAATCGTGCGAAGACAATGCCTCCAAATCATGCACGAGTTGTGGACTTTCTGATACTGTTCTAGCAAAGGCACAAGGCAAAACCCCACAGCTAAAACTGTCGTGTTGGTTTATATCGCCTGCAACATTATCTGTGAAGTAATATTTCATTCAGCGTACTATATAATTGAATTGTTCGTCAGCTCTAACAGGATTTGGCATACCATCGAAAATAGTAACTGTAGCGTTTGTTTTATACAGTAATGATTCCATGGGATCAATGCAGAGACCCTGTCGGACACCTATGGTGGCCCCTTAATCGTAAGCTTTCTGCCCTACGATACTTGTATAAGTCCTTCATATGTGCATCAGCATCACAGAAACGAACAGCCAGAGAGGGTAATTGCGATAAATAGAATAGTAGAATACCCCGGATATGAGCGAGCCTTTGATCCACTCCCCTGGTTTGCAGCATTGTACTACAATGTTCTCTTGCAAGATTCAGCCGCCGACATAAAATGACTTTGACTCTGCCACGGTACCTATGGCTACATTGGTATCCACGTTGATTATCTCCTTTTACTTCTTTTCTACATGTTCACTGTTCCCACTGCTTATTGTATAAGGCGGCGCTCTCTTTCTCAACAACGTAGAGCGATACAACGTGTTTTTGCTAGTCATTAATACTCTAGACTTGCCAAGCGTCTTGCTTCGTTTGGCTGCTAGGCGATAGTTGCGGTTTGCAGCCAGGGTTTCCCTCATTGGTGCACCCGATGCATGGATTTCGGCCTGATATGCTCAAGGTTCTATTTTCCCTGGCAGTTCACTGCTAATTGTGATCAAGATGGACCCTTGAGAACGACGACGCATGTGCAGGAGGCTACGGAAATTATTCATCTCATTCGTGAGCAACTCTGCCAACTTCGTAAATTTTCAAATAGCGCAAACCAACATGAATTTAGCGCATACCTGGTAGAAATCTATTTTGGGAAAAATCGCACATTGTAACACTTTTCCCTATCATTCAATCAGCCAAAAAGGGCAGAAAATTAACCAAAAGTGACTGAAATGCACACAAACACACGCGTATGTGTGTACAAGCTTAGTTGTGCTAGTTAGCGAGTATCACATCACCATGGGTGTGAGTGGTCTCCTACCATTGGCGACTTCCTTAATATGTCAAAATGCCTATTTCGACTCACGGGCGTGGTCGGTGTAGATGCTAGTTTTATAATTCATTTGCATATGAAAGCACATGCATCGGAGATCGCGAGGTAGGGCACGTACGTTGGATTCCGTACAGGACTGTGCATCCTTGTTTACCAAAATAGAAAGTGCAGGCATTGGTAAATGTATGCTATTACTTGTATTTGATGGCTACCGTGTATCAGAGAAACTAGCAAACGCATATCGTAGCCACGAAATAAAAGTGACTTCAACGTATCTGTGGAATTAGGCTTACTCAACTTGCACAAGAACGATGAGGATAATTTGGAGGAGATGTAAAAGGTCGTACAATGGACTAAGGTGATGTTCTTCACCCAGCCAGTTTATGTCTACAGAGACGAATGCTTTATATCATTCTACACTACCATGGTTCCAGCAAAACAGCAATTGGTGGGCTTGACAGAGGCGGAGCTAAACATTGGTTTGTATTTGCCCTTATATGATATGGACGAGAGAGAGGTTTTGAACTATATTTGTGGTTGCTACGAAATATCATTTCAATCGTAACAAGATAGTCCTTCCAAGTGTACCTTTTTGAGCATTTGAACTTTGAAGCAGACTTTATTAACTTCGCGGCATGGACAGTTGTATAGCTACGCTAGTACGCAATGCTGCGCTCGATTGTCATACCAAAAGGATATGCGCGTAGAAGTGAGCTTGTCACTTATCTTCAATAGAACCTAATGACTATGACGGCTGTGATGAAGCACGGGATACCGCCTGAATGTACATTAAAAATGTGAAAAAAAAGTCACTATATGTACATTCACCCTTTTTCTCGATGAAAACGTACAGATATATTGATCAAATATGTACAAATGTACATTTAGCGACTATTCCAAATTTTTTATGTACATTTAGTGACTTTATCGTGCAAAATTTGTTTAAATATGAATCAAAGGAGCTATATCAATTTTTGACGAATATTTGTCGAGGGAGGTTATGTTGTCTTTTATTTTTTGTTGTTTGTATATACTACTTCATTCCAGCTTATCTCACTGCTTAGTGCGCAACTCACGTGTTCGATGATGCTCTTTTACAGGACCATAGGAGAATTGTATTTCCATCTTACTATATGAATCAGCACTAGCAGGAGTTGGCATACTATCTAATATAATATCTGTAGCGTTACTATATACAATGTAACAATCGCCAGGTTCCAATGTCCGTTCCTTTGATTCCACGAGATCAAAATTTCGGACACATGTGTTGCTCCTCTTGTAGACATAGGCAGCCTGCACAGCATGTAACTCGTTTAATTTGTGTACAACTCATCTGTGTATTTGAACTATCGTATAGAGCATGAAAGTTAGTACATATATATAGTTATAATACTATAAGAATATAAGAATAGAACAAAACAATAGTATAATCACATAATAATATAATAATAAAATATTATAATATATATATATATATATATATATATGTAAACTTCGATGGATATTTCTATGTTTTAAACTATGTTATATAAACTAAGATACAATTTAAGTCAGTTAGGATTTAGCAGTGGTAGCTTGTGTAAGAATGATCGGGACTGCCTCTTGGTAAGAGCCTGTTCCATCTGAAGAAAAGTTAAAAACAGAAAAAGACTCATGAAAAAGACTTATTGGATTTTGAAGATTGGCGGGGAGACCAAAACCTGTAAGTAGTGGTTTAGAGATTATAAAATTTAGTTTATAATGTCCTACATCTACTATCATCTCAAATAGGTCCAGGTAAATGAGTCATACCAAATACTCAGGCTATTGGAGCCATCAAAGTGAACTTAGAACACTTTGTTAATATTGGAAAAAGAACTTGTATTAAATCATTTTAAATACAAATAATAAAACAATATGTTATCTCATTTGATCTTGAAATTTTAGACTGACTGGAGACCGTATTTCTACATAGTCCCCAGTAGCTTTTAGACCTACGGATGTACGTGAAGGTACGATCTAGTTCGTAAAGCGAAAACCAAAGTAAAACGGTTTCGCTCATGGCTTATCGAGTGAGTATGTGCCTATATGTACGAGTTCAAGACTCATGGTGTACTCTATGTCGTTTAGTATTTGGTCCAGCAACCATTTCCGATGTAGGTGTCTTACGTTTATTACTTGGTAAGGTAATAGCCAAAGGATGTTCTTCATTCGTAAGTAAGTTCGAAGAATTTTCTGCTCTGTTGGTAGTCAAATCAGAAAGCTTAGTCACGTAGGAAGTAGGTGGCAAATAGGGAATTTCAGATCCATCCTGGTTTGTAGTCACCTGAGGAAACCCTTTCCGTTTATCTCGTGTGTTCTTATGTAAACGCCTATTCCATTTCTTAATTGAAAATACGAAGGAAGTCGCGAGATTCACGAAACGCATCGGAGGTTAGCCAAGCTACTATTCCATCCATAAAACGGGTCTTGTAGTATGTGTAACCATCTTCGGATGTTTTGTCAATTATATCTTTGACTTGTGACTCCATAACTGGGACATCAGAATCAAATGAGCGAGCGAATGACAGTTCGGAGGTAGGGATACGGTGAGTGCCTGGATTAGTTGCGCTAGTACCATCTATGTTATTCACTTCGTAAGTATCACTCTTCTCATCATGGTAGGAAATAACAAAAGGTCCGATTGTCTTAGAAGAGAGTTCGGTAACGTTGGCATTGCGATTTATAATGTTAACATAATCGCCAACTTTGAACTGAACAATGTTCTTAGTGTTATTCCATCGATCATACGCTTTAAGTAGAAAACGATTTTTGAGCTCGAGTAAACAGGGGTAAACAACGTTCTGCATATGCTCGATCTTTTGTAGCCACGGAGTAACGTGTTTCTCGGACGCAGTTTTGTCAAACGTTGCTTGTAATTCACTATAGCGGCCAAAGAAATAGTGAAACGGGGGTGTTCCAGTTCGAGGATTCATGCAGTTATTCATTTGAGTCTGAACCTATTTCAAATGATAAGGCCACATATCCTCAACATCATCTAGTGCGGTACGCAATAGCTTCTTTAGTTCTCTATTACGTGTCTCATTTGCACCCTGCGTTCGAGGTTTATAAGGAACACCATGCCTATGGGTCATGCCTGATACGAGTATAAGTGCCTCCATTACGTGGGTACAAAACTCACTACCGTTATCAGAACATAGTACTCGGGGGAAATCGAAGTCATTAAAGACGTGATAGCATAACTCTGCCACTGTTTGCGGGCGTTTGTTCGGTATTGCATAAAGCGAGTTATAGCCCGAAGCCACACATAAGAAATGACAGATATATACATCGCCAGTATACTTGGATCGCGGGAGTTTAACCAAATCTACTATGACTCGGCGCATCGGTTGGTCTTCTGTCACACTTTTTAGGGGTGCCCAACCGTAGCGCTTGATCTGATTCTTCACACAATCAGTACAGCGTCGGTATACTTCACGTATGGTTTCTTTCAGCGCCGGGTGATCAAGCCCTGCACGAATAGCCATTTTATAAGTATGCTCATATGCTCGATGCGTTAAATTATGTATAATTTTAACTCTACTTTCGAGCTCCTCTAAGTCAGTCAGATTCTGCGTAACGCTGGCTGGATGAACCATAGTCCTGTTGGAAAGGGCAACCTCAGTATCAGGAGGGGTAGACTCCTGACATACACAATTGACAACATTGGATTGTTGAAGTATCTTCTTCAGTTGTTTCGCAACTCCTGGCTGTTCTTTAAGCAGCGCTTTAAGTAGTCGAGTGCGAGCTCCAGGTTCTCTTAGAGTTTTGAGTCTTTGATCCGTGGCCTTAGCTAGTTCCATGTTTTTACGATCTAATACCGTTTCAATCGGCATTACCTCGACTGCAATCTTGTTGGGTGCATGTGTTGTACGAGTCTTGAGCTTTTGTTCAAACTCTTTAGACTCCTCTAGTTTAGCTAAGAATTCGGTTGAGGGTTTCCACTTAGTAGTACCTGCAGGACCGATGCGACAAACAATGGTGTATTTCCAAGGTGTCTTCTTAATAGAATAGGATCCCTGATACAAAAACGTGTCGGTTTCACGGTCGACATAAATAGGTTCGTCTTGAATTATATTAATTAAATCACGTATCCATGGGTCGGAGTTACGTAAGAGACAACACAGCGTAATGGTAGATTTAGTAATATTAACATAATTTAACAACTGTGCGATAAGTTGACAAGGTGGGTTAGCCCACGCATTATGCTTTGATAAGTCAAGCTGAAATGCATCACCTTTAGGATGAGTCAACGACCAATATTCAGAAACCTGTTTGTTATGTTCTGCGGCGAACATATCAACAGTAAATGGACCCCATCGTGATTGAGCGAGGTTAAACCATTTCTTATTTAGCATCCAATCGGTTGCTAATAACTCCTTGACTATTTTCTGGTAGTCGGGCACAAGTCGAGAGAGCATGTCAGGAAGATGATTATGTATTCCTGGTATATGTGTTATATTAAAAGCGAACTTGGCAATAATGTCATGCCAGCGGCTCACCAACTGTGAGTCAAGGTTCATATCTTTTAAGTATGTTAGATACTTTTGATCACAGGCGACAGTAAAGTAACTTCCATAAAGGTAGTCTTTAAACTGTCTTAGCGCAGTAACTATAGCAAGGAGCTCTTGTTTAACGGTAGGGTAATTCCGTTGACTCTTATTATAACTCTTGCTAAAGAATTGTAAGTAGCGCGGTTTACCATTTATCGTTTGGTAAAAGCACTCCACCTACCGCTCGATCTGAAGCATCGGTTGCTACTTGGAATGGAACACCATCCACAGGGTACTGCATGATGGGTGCGTCCATTACTTTACTTTTGACTAGTTTAAATGCATCATCACATTCATTAGTCCAAAGCTTTCCCAAAGGTCCTTTGTGCAACAGTAGGTGACTGAAAGGCTTTAAGTAATGAGAAAGATGCGGTACCGAATCCGAGAAGAAGTTAACAAACCCACACACAGAGTTCACATCTCTTCCAGTAATTGGTGTTGATAAATCCAACAGAAACTGTTTCTTGCCAGGATCAATTTCTACCCCTGCTGCAGATACTTTGTAGCCAAGTAAGTGTATAGTATCTTTAGCAAAAGAACACTTGTCTTCGTTAATCTTAAGTTTAGCATGATTAAGTCGCTTTAAGACTTCTTTAACGAGTTTAGCATGTTCATGTGCTGTCTTTGTAAAGATAACTATATCATCTAAATAGACTGATACGTTATACGACAGGTCCGCAAATAGTTCCATCATAACTTGTTGGAAGAAAGAAGGTAACATGTGTAAGCCTTCAGGTGCACCTTTAAACTGGTACTTCTTACCTTGCCAAGTAAAGGAAAAGTATTTCCTATGAGGCTCATATATCTGTAGTTGATGGAATGCAGCTTTTAAGTCTATCTTGGAAAAGATAGTCGCACCCTCCATTTTGCGTAGTATCTCGCTTATCTTAGGTAAGGGAAAACTATGTTGCGGAATTAGTTTGTTGATTGGCGACAGGTCTAGTACTACTCTTGTTTTACTAAACGTTCCATCAGATTTATATTGATCGACCGCTAAGAGAGCTAAGTTAACTGGGGTTGCATCATAATTGATTTCAATTAGACCCTGTTTTAACCAATCTTCGATTTGGGTTTTGACTACGTCTTTGTGTCTCCAACTCACGTAGTTATGTGAAGGACACTTTAACTTAGAGAAGTCGACGTTTGTTAAGTCAAGTCTAACGTACCCATTAGAGAACTTAAACATACACCAGTCAGTTATTGCAATCTTCCTGTTTTGTATAATTAAGTCCATAATTATATCGGTGAAGTGCGGAATCATATCCTTTGCTTCACCTTCCGGAGGTTTAGGTATCTTTAACATATTATCATCTGACTGATCTTTATTCGGGTCTAGCCCATTAGGCAGACCAGTGAGTGTTATACCTAAACTGAGAAGATCAGTCATACCTATAATTAAATCGTATTTCTGAGACATGTCAGTAACGATTAGGTGAGTCTTCACTTCTCTTCTATCTGACAGCATTATGTGTGCATAGTCAATGGCTTGTTCGCAAGTAGTAACTTTGCCATTTCCCAAGATTAAATCAGTTGTTTCGTTATGGACAGCCATATCTGTAGCGTAGGCTACTCGGCATGAGATAGCAGAGACTTCAGCCCCTGGATCAAATAGTGCCATAACTTTTTCTCCATTTACGAAAACTGTTTGAAAGATACGTTCATCTCCTTTGGTATAGATTTTATTGAACATTTTCTCATAATCTTGCTCTAGTGCGCACATATGGTACTGTCAGTGCTTAACTTGGACGTCGGGTAAGTCCTTGCAATCCTCTTTGTGCCAACCGTTAGTACCCTTGCAAGTAGCACACTCTTTCATATAGTGTCCAAAATCTGGCTTGCCTGGTGCACACTTAACAGGGTCGTGTCTACCATTCCACTTGCCATTACGTTTTGTGAGGTTGTAACCACACTTCTTGCAAGGCGCTCTCACCTTCTTATCACCTTTCGGTTCGGTAGAAGTAGAGCCAGTACCCCCCCTCCAGTAGTAGTGCGAGGTTTCTTAGTACTACGCGCAGTATTAGTCTCTACTGCGTTTCGCTTAGTGGGCTGGGTGTAGCTCGTGGTACTAAGTACTCTAGTAGAGGAATTGGTATGCTTGTGTACTATCTTCTCAAAGACAGACCAAGGCATACATAGGCGATGATGTCATCATTGACTTTCTTAAAGAGGTTAGCTCCCAGAGTCTCCATCATCTGACAAATTAATAAATATTCGCCAGTATAGGTACGACCACCCATCCGAGTATTCATATGTGTCATATGAGCTAGAGCACCTCGAATAGTGGTATCGTTCGCAAAGAACTTGCGAGACTCTAGAAGTTCACGGTCACGTGCATCTTCAAAAAAGGTGTTAAGTATATTATCACGCAACTGGTGCCAGGGTAGGGCTTTCCAGTTGGGCTCATGAGCTTCAAGATAGTTCGCCATTCACCTGGCTCACACAGAAATGAATAAAGGCATTCATCATCTGCTTATCCCTAAGGCTGGCAGACTCCTTAAGTTGGTCGAAGGCCTTCAGTGTCTCCACTGTACTCTCATTAGTAGAGAAATCGACCTCAGCCTGCGCGTTACCTAGCTGCTTTATAAAGCTTGGTTCTAAGTGTTCACGAGGCTCATGCTCAGTGCTACGGGCTGCTAGTGCCAAGATGGTGTCTATTTCCTTTCTCTTGTTATCGATTAGATAGCGAATGTTATCCGCTTTCCTATCGTCAAGGTCAGAGTCATTCAATAGACGGTCCTCAAGGACTTGCATACCAGAGCGCAATAGCCTGAGACGAGTATGTCTGGTTCTCACTTCCTCATCCTCAGGATTAGAGCGGGAACTCTCTAACGAGGTACTGGTGTAGCGATTGCCAAAATCGTGATTACCAGGGTTAGTTGGCAAATGAGGGTCGATATTACGAGGATGGTAAGCCTCATCGAGTTCCATACGATCATATCTTCTGACAGGGTTAGGTTTGTCAAGAGGATGGTCGATGGTAGCATCAGAGCTATAGAGATTAAATTTTGAAATATTATCTCTCGCCAGTGGTAATTGGCTTAGTGGTAAACATACTGGCTGGTAAACCAGTAGGTCTCGGGTTCGAAACCCGGCCCGAATTTTTCTACTTCTTCGGTATAGGAAGAATATCAGCCAAGTGGGACACGATAGAGGGGTCCACAACTGCTGCTGCCGCTAGCTCCTTCAAAGAGCGCTTCAGTGCGGTTCAATTGGCGTCGAGATTGAGAGGATCCAACCACTCGTTGTCGAGTTATGGCGTCCTCAGCTTCGGCCCCAAGATTTGAGCTGAATGGAATGGCTTCTCCATCGATGGCGAAACCGAAATTTTCGGACAGGTCCAATACTTCCTTTTCACTCCGGATTTGTGCTGGAGTGTCCTTTAGATGTGGAGTTATAATGCCCCGACATTCGTATCCACGAATTTTCCAGCCTTTCGACGTTTATTCCCAATATTTGACGGCACGTGGTCAGGGGGCAAGCTGGGGTCCTGAGCTTCACTCCCTAGGTGATACACGGACGCTGGCGAGCCTTTCCGCGGTAGTAGATACCTCTTCTTCCAAGGCTTTGGGATCCGACGAGTCATCCTCAGAATAATCCTCTGTACCAACCTCAGAATTTGCTTCCCCAACAGTATCCTCGGCAGGCTCAACTCCAGACAGGCTAGGTGTTTCCACAGGGATCTCAGAAACCTCGGCAGGCTTAGCAGGCTTAGAGCTAGCGGCTCCCTTGCCTTTAGAAGTACCCTTAGCCATAGTAATTTGCTGGATAGTAAATCGATGTCAGACAGTCTAGAAGCAGTACACTACTGTAACTACTATTTAACG
>LUCW03001626.1:5000-21988 GCA_001586965.3 Sphaeroforma sirkka | reverse complement strand
TTGTAAACTTCGATGGAAATTACTAGGTTTCAAACTATATTAAACTAAAATACAATTTAGTCAGTTAGGATTTAGCAGTGGTAGCTTGTAAGAATGATCGGGACTGCCTCTTGTTGAGCCTAAATATCCTCGATCACACAGGGCGTACCTCTAGCTGTTCTTTATTGAATAATTTTCAGAAGTACTAAGTGTTCATGACCACTTGCCTAATTTGTAAATACATAATAACGTAAGTCACGTTAATACATTAGCTGATATAAATAAAGTTCCATCTGAAGAAAGTTTAAAAAAAAAAGACTTTGATTTTGAGATTGGGGAGGAAATCTATAAGTAGTAGTTCGGAGATAAAATTTAGTTTATAATATCCTACATCTACTAATGTCTCAAATAGGTCCAAGTAGATGAGTCATACCAAATACTCAGGCTATTGGAGCCAGCAAAGTGAATACCCTGTTAGAAACATACTTTGGAAATATTGGAAAAGAACGTGTATTCACCATTTTAAGTCACAAATAAAAAACCAATGTATTATCTCATTGGGATTCTTGATATTTTAGACTGACCGGAGGCTATATTTCCACATAGCCCCCCAGAAGCTTTCTAGGACTACGAACGTATGTGAAGGTAAATGATCTAGTTCGTAAAGTTAAAACCAAAGTAAAACGGTTTCCGTCATGGCTTCTTATCGAGTAAGTATGTGCCTTCTATATATACGAGTTCAAGACTCCATGTTGTACTCTATGTCGCGTTTAGTAATTGGTCCAGTAACCATTTCCGATGTAGGCGCCTTGCTGCTTATTATTTGGTATGTAATAGCCAAAGGCTGATCTTCATTAGTAAGTAAGTTTGAAACAATTTTCTGCACCGTTGGTAAGCAGATCAGAAAGTTTAGTCACGTAGGGAAGTAGGTGTGTAAATAGGGAATTTGCTGATCTGTCAGGGTTTGTAGTCAGATCGCGGAAACCCTTTCGTTTATCTCGTGTGTTCTTATGTAAACGCTTAGTCCATTTCTTATTAAAGATACGAAGAAAGTCGCGATCATGAGATCCATCGGAGGTTGGGGCCAAGCTACTGTCCCATCTGAGGAAACGGTCACTTAGTCCGTTTAACCGTCTTCTTTATGTTTTATGTCAATTATATCTTTGACTTCAGACTCCATAACTGATACATAAGAATCAAATGAGCGAGCGGAATGAGAGCGCGGAGGTGTACGAAACGGTGTGAGTGCGGAGGTTAGTTGCGCAAGGCACATCAATGGTCTTCATCTTCGTAAGTATCACGGATCTCATCATGGTAGGAAATAACAAAAGGTCCTATCGTCTTAGAAGAGAGCTCGGTAACGTTGGCGTTTCGATTTATAATGTTGACGTAATCGTCGACTTTGAACCGAACAATGTGGTTAGTGTTATTCCATCGGCATACGCTTTAAGTAGGACGCGATTTTTGTGCTCGAGTAAACACGGGTAAACAACGTTCTGCATATGCTCGATCTTTGTAGCCACGGGGTAGTGTGTTTCTCGGGCGCAGTTTTATCAAAGGAGGCTAGGGATACGGTGAAAGCGGCCAAAGAAATAGTGAAACTGAGTGTTCCAGCGTTTGAGTATTCTTTATACAGTTATTCATTTGATTCTGAACCCATTTCGTAAGACAAGGCCACTTATCCTCAACGTCGTTCAGTGCGGTAGGCAAGAGTTTCTTAAGTCTCTATGACGTGTCCTAATTGTAACCCTGCGTTTGAGGTTTCAGGCGAACACCACGTCTATGGGTAACGCCTGATACGAGTATATATGCTCCATTACGTCGGTACAAAACTCACTCACCGTTATCAGAACATAGCACTCGGGGAAAACCGAAGCTCATTGAAGACGTGATACAATGTTCTGCCAGTGTTTGTGGACGTTCCTCTGGTATTGCTAAAAGTAAAGTTATAGCCCGAAGCCACACATAAAGTGGACAGATATACTTCGCCAGTATGTTTGATCGCGGAGTTTAACCAAATCGATTATGACTCGGCATATCGGTTGGTCTTCTGTCACACTTCTAGGGGTGCTAAACCGTATCGCTTGATCTGGTTCTTTTTCACAATCAGTACAGCGCGTCGGTATACTTCACGTATGGTTTCTTTCTTAGCGCCGGGTGATCAAGCCCCAAATGAATAAGCCATTTTATAAGTATGCTCATATGCTCGATGCGTTAAATTATGTATAATTTTAACTCTACTTTCGAGCTCCTCTAAGTCAGTCAGATTCTGCGTAACGCTGTCTGGATGAACCATAGTCCTGCTGGAAAGGGCAACCTCAGTATCAGGAGGGTGAGTCCTGAGATACACAATTGACAACATTAGATTGTTAGTATCTTCTTCGGATTGTTTCATAACTCCTCCATGTTCTTTAGCACCAGCTTTCTTTGAAGTAGTTGAGTGCGAGCTTGCAGGTTCTCTAGAGTTTTGAGTCTCTTTGAACCATGGCCTTAGCTGGTTCAATGTTTTTTACGATCTAATGCCGTTTCAATCGGCATTACCTCGACTGCAATCTTGTTGGGTGCGCTGTGTTGTACGGCCTGAGTCTTGAGGCTTTTGTTCAACTCTTTTAGACTCCTCTAGTTTAGCTAAGAATTCGGTTGAGGAGCCCACTTGAGTGGTACCTGCAGGACCGATGCGATAAACAATGGTGTGTTTCCAAAGACTCTTCTTAATAAGACCCAGGATCCCTGATACAAGAACGATGTCGGTTTCACGGTTGACATAAATAGGTTCGTCCTTGAATCATATTAATTAAATACACTGTATCCATGGGTCGGAAGTTACGTAAAGGGACAACACAGCGAAATGGTAGATTTAGTAATATTAACATAATTTAACAACTGTGCGGATAAGTTGACAAGGTGGGTTAGCCCACGCATTATGCTGATAAGTCAAAGCTGAAATGCATCACCTTTAGGGATTGAGAGTCAATCTTGACCTAGATTCAAGAAACCTGTTTGTTGCGTTCTGCGGCTTGTTTTATATCAACGGTAAATGAACTATCGATTGAGCGAGGTTAAACCATTTAGCATCCAATTAGCGATATTAACTCTTTGACTGTTTTCTGGTAGTCGGGCACAAGTCGAGAGAGCATGTCAGGAAGATGGTTATGTAATTCCTAAGGTCATGTGTTATATTAAAAAATGAACTTGGCAATAATGTCATGCCAGCGGCACCAACTGTGAATCAGGGTTCATATCTTTTAAGAAATTGTTAAAGACTTTGATGCAAGGGCGACAGTAAAGTAATTTCAATAAAGGTAGTCTTAAACTGTCTTAGCGCAGTAGCATAGCAAAGGAGCTCTTGCTTCTAACGGTAAATTGAATTCCGTTGACTTTTATTATAACTCTTTGCTAAAGAATTGTATGTAGCGCAGTTCATTTTATCGTTTGGTAAAACACTCCACCTACCGCTCGATCTGAAGCGTCGGTTGCTACTTGGAATGGGACACCATCCACAGGGTACTACATGATGGATGCGTCCATTACTTTTACTTTTGAAGTTTAAATGCATCATCACATTTTGAGTCCAAAGCTTTCCCAAAGGTCCTTTGTGCAGCCGTATAGGTGACTGAAAGGCTTTTAAGTAATGAGAAAGATGCGGTACCAGAACCGAGAAAGAAGTTAACAAACCCACGTTTCAGAGTTCACATCTCTTCAAGTAATTTTGCGTTGATAAATCCAACAGAAACAGTTTTCTATTTACCAGGATCAATTTCTACCCCTGCTGCAGATCTACTTTGTAGCAAAGTAAGTGTATGGTATCTTTAGCAAAAGAACACTTGTCTTCTATTAATGTCTTAAGTTTAGAATGATTAAGTCAGCTTTAAGACTTCTTTTAACGAGTTTAGCATGTTCATGTGTTGTCTTTGTAAAGATAACTATATCATCTAAATATGAATTTGATACGTTATACGACAGGTCCGCAAGTCAGTTACATCATAACTTGTTGGAAGAAAAGAAGGTAACTTGTGTAAGCCTTCAGGTGCACCTTTAAACTGTACTTCTTACCTTGCCAAGTAAAAGGAAAGTATTTCCTATGAGGCTGATATTTATAGTTGATGGAATGCAGCTTTTAAGTCTATCTTGGAAAAAGATAGTCGCACCTCCATTTTTTGGTGTAGTATCTCGCTTATCTTAGGTAAGGGAAAACTATGTTGCGGAATTAGTTTGTTGATTGGCGACAGGTCTAGTACTACTCTTGTTTTACTAAACGTTCCATCAGATTTATATTGATCGACCGCTAAGAGAGCTAAGTTAACTGGGGCTGCATCATAATTGATTTCAATTAGACCCTGTTTTAACCAATCTTCGATTTGGGTTTTTGACAACGTCTTTGTGTCTCCAACTCACGTAGTTATGTGAAGGACACTTTTAACTTAGAGAAGTCGACGTTTGTTAAGTCAAGTCTAACGTACCCATTAGAGAACTTAAAGCATACACCAGTCAGTTATTGCAATGCTTCACTGTTTTTGTATAATTAAGTCCATAATTATACTCGGTGAAGTGCGGAATCATATCTTTTGCTTCACCTTCCGGAGGTTTAGGTATCTTTAACATATTATCAATCTGACTGATCTTTTATTCGGGTTCAGCCCATTAGGCTTGAGTCCAGTGAGTGTTATACCTAAACTGGAGAAAGATCAGTCATACCTATAATTAAATCGTATTTCTGAGACATGTCAGTAAACGATAAGTAGGTGAGTCTTTCCACTTGGGCTCATTCACTTTATCTGACAGCATTATATGTGCATAGTCAGTGGCTTGTTCGCAAGTAGTAACTTTGCCATTTCCCAAGATTAAATCAGTTGTTTCGTTATGGACAGCCATATCTGTAGCGTAGGCTACTCGGCATGAGATAGCAGAGACTTCAGCCCTGGATCAAATATTAGTGCCATAACTTTTCTCCATTTACGAAAAACTGTTTGAAAGATACGTTCATCTCCTTTGGTATAGATTTTATTGAACGTTTTCTCATAATCTTGCTCTAGTGCACATATGGTACTGTCAGTGCTTAACTTGGACGTCCGGTGAAGTCCTTGCAATCCTCTTTATGCCAACCGTTAGTACCGCGCAAGTAGCACACTCTTTTCATATAGTGTCCAAAATCTGGCTTGCCTGGTGCACACCAAGTAACATGGGTCGTGTCTACCATTCCACTTGCCATTACGTTTTGTGAGGGTTGTAACCACACTTTCTGCAAGGCGCTCTCACCTTCTTATCACCTTTCGGTTCGGTAGGCGTAGAGCCAGTACCCCCCCTCCAGTAGTAGTGCGAGGTTTCTTAGTACTACGCGCAGTATTAATCTCTTACCGCGTTTCGCTTAGTGGCCGGGTGTAGCCTCGTGGTACTAAGTACTCTAGTAGAGGAATTGGTATGCTTGTGTACTATCTTCTCAAAGACAGACCAAGGCATAGATCGCAAATCACCATAGGCGATGATGTTCATCATTGACTTTCTTAAAGAGGTTAGTCTCTGTAGAGAGTCTCCATCATCTGACAAATTAATAAATATTCGCCAGTATAGGTAATGACCACCCATCCGAGTATTCATGTGTCATATGAGCTAGAGCACCTTCGAATAGTGGTATGGTATCGTTCGCAAAGTCCAGTATAGGTACTTGCGAGAGAGCTCTATGGTATCGTTCGCAAAGTTGCACGGTCACGTGCATCTTCAAAAAAAGGTGTTAAGTATATTATCACGCAACTGGTGCCAGGGTAGGCTTTCCAGTTGGGCTCATGAGCCTTCAAGATAGTTCGCCATTCACCCTGGCTCACAGAAATGAATAAAGGCATTCATCATCTGCTTATCCCCTAAGGCTGGCAGACCTTAAGTTGGTCGAAGGCCTTCAGTGTCTCCACTGTATCTCTCATTAGTAGAGAAATCGACCTCAGCCTGCGCGTTACCTTAGCTGCTTTATAAAGCTTGGTTCTAAGTGTTCACGAGGCTCATGCTCAGTGCTACGGGCCGTTAGTGCCAAGATGGTGTCTATTTCTTTTCTCTTGTTATCGATTGATAGCGAATGTTATCCGCTTTCCCATCGTCAAGGTCAGAGCTCATTCAATAGACGGTCCTCAAGGACTTGTATACCAGAGCGTAATAGCCTGAGACGAGTATGTCTGGTTCTCACTTCCTCATCCTCAGGATTAGAGCGGGAACTCTCTAACGAGGTACTGGTGTAGCGATTGCCAAAATCGTGATTACCAGGGTTAGTTGGCAAAATGAGGGTCGATATTACGAGGATGGTAAGCCCTCATCGAGTTCCATACGATCATATCCTCTGACAGGGTTAGGTTTGTCAAGAGGATGGTCGATGGTAGCATCAGAGCTATAGAGATTAAATTTTGAAATATTTCCTCTCTCACCAGTGGTAACTGGCTTAGTGGTAAACATACTGGCTGGTAAACCAGTACCAGGTCTCTTCTGGTCTCGAAACCCGGCCCGAATTTTTTCTTCTTCGGTATAGGAAGAATATCAGCCAAGTGGGACACGATAGAGGGGTCCACAACTGCTGCTGCCAAGCTAGCTCCTTCAAGAGCGCTTCAGTGCGGTTCAATTGGCGTCGAGATTGAGAGGATCCAACCACTCGTTGTCGAGTTATGGCATCCTCAGCTTCGGCCCCAAGATTTGAGCTGAATGGAATGGCTTCTCCATCGATGGCGAAACCGAAATTTTCGGACAGGTCCAATACTTCCTTTTACGCCGGATTTGTGCTGGAGTGTCCTTTAGATGTGGAGTTATAATGCCCCGACATTCGTATCCACGAATTTTCCAGCCTTTCGACGTTTATCCCCAATATTTGACGGCACGTGGTCAGGGGGGCAAGCTGGGGTCCTGAGCTTCACTCCTAGGTGATACACGGACGCTGGCGAGCCTTTCCGCGGTAGTAGATACCTCTTCTTCCAAGGCTTTAGGATCCGACGAGTCATCCTCAGAATAACTCTCTGTACCAACCCTCAGAATTTGCTTCCCCAACAGTATCCCTCGGCAGGCTCAACTCCAGACAGGCTAGGTGTTTCCACAGGGACCTCAGGAACCTCGGCAGGCTTAGCAGGCTTAGAGCTAGCGGCTCCCTTGCCTTTAGAAGTACCCTTTAGCCATAGTATTTGCTGGATAGTAAATCGATGTCAGACAGTCTAGAAGCAGTACACTACTGTAACTACTATTTAACTGAAAAATATGTAAACTTTCGATGGAAATTACTAGGTTTCAAACTATATTAAACTAAAATACACAATTTAGTCAGTTAGGATTTAGCAGTGGTAGCTTGTGTAAGAATGATCGGGACCGCCTCTTGTTAAGAGCCTAAATATCCTCGATCACACAGGGCGTACCTCTAGCTGTTCTTTATTGAATAATTTTCACTAGAAGTACTAAGTGTTCATGACCACTCTGCCTAATTTGTAAATAGACATAATAACGTAAGTCACGTTAATACATTAGCTGATATAAATAAAGTTCCATCTGAAGAAAAAAGTTAAAAAAAGAAAAAGACTTATTGGATTTTGGAGATTGGCGGAGGACCAAAATCTATAAGTAGTAGTTCGGAGATTATAAAATTTAGTTTATAATATCCTACATCTACTAATGTCTCAAATAGGTCCAAGTAGATGAGTCATACCAAATACTCAGGCTATTGGAGCCATCAAAGTGAATTTAGAACACTTTGGAAATATTGGAAAAGAGCTTGTACTAAATTATTTAAAAATACAAATAAAACCAATGTAGTATCTCAATTGATCTTGATATTTTAGACTGACCGGAGGCCGTATTTCTACACCTCTACTATCATCTAAGCAAATAAGAGCCAGTAAATATCCTCGACCAAATATTCAGGGCGTACCTCTAGCTGTTCTTCGATGGAAATTGGTTTCAAACTATATTAAACTAAAATACAATTTAGTCAGTTAGGATTTAGCAGTGGTAGCTTGTGTAAGAATGATCGGGACTTGCCTCTTGTTAAGAGCCTAAATATCCCTCGTGATCACACAGGGCGCACTCTCTAGCTGTTCTTTTATTGAATAATTTTCACTAGAGAAGTACTAAGTGTTCATGACCACTTGCCTAATTTGTAAATAGACATAATAACGTAAGTCACGTTAATACATTAGCTGATATAAATAAAGTTCCATCTGAAGAAAAGTTAAAAAAAAAAGAAAAGACTTATTGATTTTGGAGATTGGCGGGAGGACCAAAATCTATAAGTAGTAGTTCGGAGATTATAAAATTTAGTTTATAATATCCTACATCTACTAATGTCTCAAATAGGTCCAAGTAGATGAGTCATACCAAATACTCAGGCTATTGGAGCCATCAAAGTGAATTTAGAACACTTTGGAAATATTGGAAAAAGAGCTTGTACTAAATTATTTAAAATACAAATAAAACCAATGTATTATCTCAATTGATCTTGATATTTTAGACTGACCGGAGGCCGTATTTCTACATAGCCCCAGTAGCTTTTAGAACTACGAACGTACGTTAAGATACGATCTAGTTGGTAAAGCGAAAACCAAAGTAAAACGGTTTCGGTCATGACTTATCGAGTAAGTATGTGCCTATATGTACGAGTTCAAGACTCATGTTGTACTCTATGTCGTTTAGTATTTGGTCCAGTAACCATTTCCGATGTAGGCGCCTTTACGTTTATTATTTGGTAAGGTAATAGCCAAAGGCTGTTCTTCATTAGTAAGTAAGTTTGAACAATTTTCTGCACTGTTGGTAAGCAGATCAGAAAGTTTAGTCACGTAGGAAGTAGGTGGCAAATAGGGAATTTCAGATCCGTCAGGGTTTGTAGTCACCTGAGGAAACCCTTTTCGTTTATCTCGTGTGTTCTTATGTAAACGCTTATTCCATTTCTTATTAAAGATACGAAGAAAGTCGCGAGATTCACGAAATGCATCGGAGGTTAGCCAAGCTACTGTCCCATCCATGAACGGGTCTTGTAGTAAGTGTAACCGTCTTCGGATGTTTTATCAATTATATCTTTGACTTGTGACTCCATAACTGGTACATCAGAATCAAATGAGCGAGCTGAATGAGAGTTCGGAGGTAGGGATACGGTGAGAGCGCCTAGATTGGTTGCGCTAGTACCATCAATGTTATTCACTTCGTAAGTATCACTCTTCTCATCATGGTAGGAAATAACAAAAGGTCCTATCGTCTTAGAAGAGAGTTCGGTAACGTTGGCGTTTCGATTTATAATGTTAACGTAATCGCCGACTTTGAACTGAACAATGTTCTTAGTGTTATTCCATCGGTCATACGCTTTAAGTAGGACGCGATTCTTGTGCTCGAGTAAACAGGGTAAACAACGTTCTGCATATGCTCGATCTTTGTAGCCACGGGTAGCGTGTTTCTCGGGCGCAGTTTTATCAAACGTTGCTTGTAATTCACTATAGCGGCCAAAGAAATAGTGAAACGGGAGTGTTCCAGTTTGAGGATTCATGCAGTTATTCATTTGAGTCTGAACCCATTTCAAATGATAAGGCCACATATCCTCAACGTCGTCTAGTGCGGTACGCAAGAGTTTCTTAAGTTCTCTATGACGTGTCTCATTTGCACCCTGCGTTTGAGGTTTGTAAGGAACACCACGCCTATGGGTCATGCCTGATACGAGTATAAGTGCCTCCATTACGTCGGTACAAAACTCACTACCGTTATCAGAACATAGTACTCGGGGAAACCGAAGTCATTAAAGACGTGATAGCATAATTCTGCCACTGTTTGTGGACGTTTGTTCGGTATTGCATAAAGCAAGTTATAGCCCGAAGCCACACATAAGAAATGACAGATATATACATCGCCAGTATGCTTGGATCGCGGGAGTTTAACCAAATCGACTATGACTCGGCGCATCGGTTGGTCTTCTGTCACACTTTTTAGGGGTGCCCAACCGTATCGCTTGATCTGGTTCTTTTCACAATCAGTACAGCGTCGGTATACTTCACGTATGGTTTCTTTCAGCGCCGGGTGATCAAGCCCTGCACGAATAGCCATTTTATAAGTATGCTCATATGCTCGATGCGTTAAATTATGTATAATTTTAACTCTACTTTCGAGCTCCTCTAAGTCAGTCAGATTCTGCGTAACGCTGGCTGGATGAACCATAGTCCTGTTGGAAAGGGCAACCTCAGTATCAGGAGGGGTAGAGTCCTGAGATACATAATTGACAACATTGGATTGTTGAAGTATCTTCTTCAGTTGTTTCGCAACTCCTGGCTGTTCTTTAAGCAGCGCTTTAAGTAGTTGAGTGCGAGCTTCAGGTTCTCTTAGAGTTTTGAGTCTTTGATCCATGGCCTTAGCTAGTTCCATGTTTTACGATCTAATGCCGTTTCAATCGGCATTACCTCGACTGCAATCTTGTTGGGTGCATGTGTTGTACGAGTCTTGAGCTTTTTTGTTCAAACTCTTTAGACTCCTCTAGTTTAGCTAAGAATTCGGTTGAGGGTTTCCACTTTAGTGGTACCTGCAGGACCGATGCGACAAACAATGGTGTGTTTCCAAGGCGTCTTCTTAATAGAATAGGATCCCTGATACAAGAACGTGTCGGTTTCACGGTCGACATAAATAGGTTCGTCTTGAATCATATTAATTAAATCACGTATCCATGGGTCGGAGTTACGTAAGGGACAACACAGCGTAATGGTAGATTTAGTAATATTAACATAATTTAACAACTGTGTGATAAGTTGACAAGGTGGGTTAGCCCACGCATTATGCACACTTTGATAAGTCAAGCTGAAATGCATCACCTTTAGGATGAGTCAACGACCTATATTCAGAAACTCCTGTTTGTTATGTTCTGCGGCGAACATATCAACAGTAAATGGACCCCATCGTGATTGAGCGAGGTTAAACCATTTCTTATTTAGCATCCAATCGGTTGCTAATAACTCTTTGACTGTTTTCTGGTAGTCGGGCACAAGTCGAGAGCATGTCAGGAAGATGGTTATGTATTCCTGGTATGTGTGTTATATTAAAAGCGAACTTGGCAATAATGTCATGCCAGCGGCTCACCAACTGTGAATCAGGGTTCATATCTTTTAAGTATGTTAAAGACTTTTGATCACAGGCGACAGTAAAGTAACTTCCATAAAGGTAGTCTTTAAACTGTCTTAGCGCAGTAACTATAGCAAGGAGCTCTTGTTTAACGGTAGGGTAATTCCGTTGACTCTTATTATAACTCTTGCTAAAGAATTGTATGTAGCGCGGTTTACCATTTATCGTTTGGTAAAGCACTCCACCTACCGCTCGATCTGAAGCGTCGGTTGCTACTTGAATGGGACACCATCCACAGGGTACTGCATGATGGGTGCGTCCATTACTTTACTTTGACTAGTTTAAATGCATCATCACATTCTTTTAGTCCAAAGCTTTCCCCAAAAGGTCCTTTGTGCAGCCGTAGGTGACTGAAAGGCTTTAAGTAATGAGAAAGATGCGGTACCGAATCCGAGAAGAAGTTAACAAACCCACACACAGAGTTCACATCTCTTCCAGTAATTGGTGTTGATAACCAACAGAAACTGTTTCTTGCCAGGATCAATTTCTACCCCTGCTGCAGATACTTTGTAGCCAAGTAAGTGTATAGTATCTTTAGCAAAAGAACACTTGTCTTCGTTAATCTTAAGTTTAGCATGATTAAGTCGTTTAAGACTTCTTTAACGAGTTTAGCATGTTCATGTGCTGTCTTTTGTAAAGATAACTATATCATCTAAATAGACTGATACGTTATACGACAGGTCCGCAAATAGTTCCATCATAACTTGTTGGAAGAAAGAAGGTAACATGTGTAAGCCTTCAGGTGCACCTTTAAACTGGTACTTCTTACCTTGCCAAGTAAAGGAAAAGTATTTCCTATGAGGCTGATATATTTGTAGTTGATGGAATGCAGCTTTTAAGTCTATCTTGGAAAGATAGTCGCACCTCCATTTTGCGTAGTATCTCGCTTATCTTAGGTAAGGGAAAACTATGTTGCGGAATTAGTTTGTTGATTGGCGACAGGTCTAGTACTACTCTTGTTTACTAAACGTTCCATCAGATTTATATTGATCGACCGCTAAGAGAGCTAAGTTAACTGGGGTTTGCATCATAATTGATTTCAAATAGAACCCTGTTTTAACCAATCTTCGATTTGGGTTTTGACAACGTCTTTGTGTCTCCAACTCACGTAGTTATGTGAAGGACACTTTAACTTAGAGAAGTCGACGTTTGTTAAGTCAAGTCTAACGTACCCATTAGAGAACTTCCTAAACATACACCAACCAGTCAGTTGGTTGCAATCTTCCTGTTTTGTATAATTAAGTCCATAATTATATCGGTGAAGTGCGGAATCATATCCTTTGTGCTTCACCTTCCGGAGGTTTAGGTATCTTTAACATATTATCATCTGACTGATCTTTATTCGGGTCCAGCCCATTAGGCAGACCAGTGAGTGTTATACCTAAACTGAGAAGATCAGTCATACCTATAATTAAATCACGTATTTCTGAGACATGTCAGTAACGATTAGTGAGTCTTCACTTCTCTTCTATCTGACAGCATTATGTGTGCATAGTCAATGGCTTGTTCAAAAGTAGTAACTTTGCCATTTCCCAAGATTAAATCAGTTGTTTCGTTATGGACAGCCATATTCTGTAGCGTAGGCTACTCGGCATGAGATAGCAGAGACTTCAGCCCCTGGATCAAATAGTGCCATAACTTTTTCTCCATTTTACGAAAACTGTTTGAAAGATACGTTCATCTCCTTTGGTATAGATTTTTTATTGAACATTTTCTCATAATCTTGCTCTAGTGCGCACATATGGTACTGTCAGTGCTTAACTTGGACGTCCTGGTAAGTCCTTTGCAATCCTCTTTGTTGCCAACCGTTAGTACCCTTGCAAGTAGCACACTCTTTTCATATAGTGTCCAAAATCTGGCTTGCCTGGTGCACACTTAACAGGGTCGTGTCTACCATTCCACTTGCCATTACGTTTTGTGAGGTTGTAACCACACTTCTTGCAAGGCGCTCTCACCTTCTTATCACCTTTCGGTTCGGTAGAAGTGCAGAGCCAGTACCCCTCCAGTAGTAGTGCGAGGTTTCTTGGTACTACGCAGTATTAGTCTCTACTGCGTTTCGCTTAGTGGGCTGGGTGTAGCTCGTGGTACTAAGTACTCTAGTAGAGGAATTGGTATGCTTGTGTACTATCTTCTCAAAGACAGACCAAGGCATAGATCGCAAATCACCATAGGCGATGATGTCATCATTGACTTTCTTAAAGAGGTTAGCTCCCAGAGTCTCCATCATCTGGACAAATTAATAAATATTCGCCAGTATAGGCACACCACCATCCGAGTATTCATATGTGTCATATGAGCTAGAGCACCTCGAATAGTGGTATCGTTCGCAAAGAACTTATGAGACTCTAGAAGTTCACTTGGTCACGTGCATCTTCAAAAAAGGTGTTAAGTATATTATCACGCAACTGGTGCCAGGGTAGGGCTTTCCAGTTGGGCTCATGAGCACTTCAAGATAGTTCGCCATTCACCTGGCTCACAGAAATGAATAAAGGCATTCATCATCCTGCTTATCCTTAAGGCTGGCAGACTCCTTTAAGTTGGTCGAAGGCCTTTCCAGTGTCTCCACTGTACTCTCATTAGTAGAGAATCGACCTCAGCCTGCGCGTTACCTAAAGCTGCTTTCTGATAAAGCTTGGTTCTAAGTGTTCACGAGGCTCATGCTCAGTGCTTTTGGGCTGCTTGGGCTAAGATGGTGTCTATTTCCTTTCTCTTTGTTATCGATTGATAGCGAATGTTATCATGCTTTCTATAATGTCAAGGCCAGAGTCATTCCATGAGACGGTCCTCAAGGACTTGCATACCAGAGCGTAATAGCCTGAGACGAGTATGTCTGGTTCTCACCTCCTCATCCCTCAGGATTAGAGCGGAACTCTTAACGAGGTACTGGTGTAGCGATTGCCAAAATCGTGATTTACCAGGGTTGAGTTTGGCAAATGAGGGTCGGATATTACGAGGATGGTAAGCCTCATCGAGTTCCATACGATCATATCCTCTGACAGGGTTAGGTTTGTCAAGAGGATGGTCGATGGTAGCATCAGAAACTATAGAGATTATATTTTGAAATATTTTCTCTCTCGCCAGTGGTAACTGGCTTAGTGGTAAAACTGCCATACTGGCTGAAGTAAACCCAGTAGGTCTCGGGTTTCGAGAAACCCGGCCCGGAATTTTTCTTCTTCTTCGGTATAGGAAGAATATCAGCCAAGTGGGACACGATAGAGGGGTCCCACAACCTGCTGCTGCCGCTAGCTCCTTCCAAAGAGCGCTTCAGTGCAGTTCAATTGGCGTCGGGATTGAGAGGATCCAACCTCGTAGTTGTCGAGTTATGGCGTCCTCAGCTTCTGGCCCCAAGATTTGAGCTGAATGGAATGGCTTCTCCATCGATGGCGAAACCGAAATTTTCGGACAGGTCCAATACTTCCCTTTTCACGCCGGATTTGTGCTGGAGTGTCCTTTTAGATGTGGAGTTATAATGCCCCGTGACATTTCGTATCCACAGAATTTTCCAGCCTTTCGACGTTTATCCTCCCAATATTTGACGGCACGTGGTCAGGGGGCAGCTGGGGTCCTGAGCTTCACTCCTAGGTGCTGATACACGGACGCTGGCGAGCCTTTCACGCGGTAGTAGTAGATACCTCTTCTTCCAAGGCTTTTCTTAGGATCCGACGAGTCATCCTCAGAATAATCCTCTGTACCAACCTCAGAATTTGCTTCCCCCAACAGTATCCTCGGCAGGCTCAACTCCGAGACAGGCTAGGTGTATATATATGTCGTTGGCCTGAGTAGTGAGTTACAGCTTATCAAAGCCTATCAGAAATCTCATCGTCAAACAGACGACTTAGTTTTGCTATAATATAATGCCAAGGTCTCGTTACACGGAACAAAATCATCGGGCCGTGGCCAGAGCGCGCCCACTGTACAATAATCTTTACATGTGTATGAGACCGTACTCGATATGCCTCGCCTGTCAGTTCCGAGTACACCATTGCGCACTTGTCTACAAGCTGTGTGTATTAGTGCCCAACATATGACACTTTTAGTCTAGCTGCATCTCGGTCATAGTTTTGCTCATGAAAAAGTAAGCAAGTACGTCACCCAAAAAAATTTTATCGCTAATAGTCACATCTTGCATCCAAATTTTCGACTCACTGCTGTCGGATGCACGCCTGTTTCCACACTGTTTGTCCCACGGGGATATTTGTCAAGCGGAGACCATCTTTCAGGAGGTGGTGTGGTCAGAGACATATCCTTGCTTGATTAATTCCAGCAACTTCTAGCTCTGCTTTCGAGCTTGTGCATTGAAGAAAAGCTCGTAGGTGATTGTATCTAACTTATCCTTAAACATATCATACTCACAATTCGTGGCACTCGTCGCCGTATTTATCGTCTACCACGAATCGTCTACCACAGATCGTCACAAGCATATTTTAAGTTAATCCACGCGACAGAAGTGCACCACTGCTCGTCGGACGTCGGCATCATTAATGAACAAAGCGTCACGATAAAGCTACCAAAAGTGCCAGTGGTAAGCATGCTTGTTGCTCACCTTGATCAAGTCCATAATGTGGAAGATATTTTGAGTACGTGACGATACACAGGTGCCGGTACAGTATCAACTGACATGTTTTCATCATCCGACATGCCACTGTCATCCTTCATACGAAGCATACTTCATCCAATCACTGCATCCACGATCATCAGCGCATCATCATCGAGCTGACCATCGAAATCAAATTCCTTCTCGTCGTCTGACTCACTAGCAACCGAGTCGTATTCATCGTTGATATCAATTGATTCATGATCATCTGTTGATGTGTTGTTGTTCAACGCCTTGGCCCCTCTCGTACTTAAAAGCATCATAATCTACGCGTCTACGTTCGAGTAATACAAGGTTTTGACTATAATCAGTGGTGATATAAACTCATGAACATGTTTCTGATCAAGTTTTTGAGGAAACCAATAGATAACGGCATGTGCTTGAACTTACGAACAATATGCCAACAATAATCGTTCCAGGACCTATGTAAAACCAATAAAATTCCGTAATAAGAACAAATTCTGCGTCAAGATATGGTTGAACTTCAGATCATGATCCTTAAGGTCTTTTGACCTTTGTGAACCAATCGCATGACCCACTAAGGATCTCCTGACCTTTCCTGACCTTTTGTTTCACCAACTTGTATTTATTTACCACCCTATATGTACATATAAACTATTTAGTTTCAAACCTAAAAACTTAGGGGTTTGGAAACCCTGTGACAGTTCGGTACTAGGCTCGGGCACCTTGTACTCAAAATTACATAGTATTCTATAGAAGTTTTAGTAAATAAATACCCTAATTATTTATAAGTGTGTTTCAAACACCGTTCTATGCAAACAATGTGGCTGTGAGCTTCTGACCTCTGAATCACTCTGCCGCTTGTACGGATGGCTACGCTCAAAGTAGTACACACACGTATTACAGCTTAGAGGCGCTCAGTATATAAATAGGCCTTACGATTCGGAATATATCCTTTTGTATGTTTCATAAACAGACTCATAAATGCAACTATGGCAGGCGACTATATAGTGATTTCAGATGTCGATGACGATGACTTCGAAGACGATTTTGAAGCCGATGATAGTGAGTTAGAAGATGGGATATTCCAGGAGGAGGATGTGGGTGGCCAACATGTTGCCAAGAATACTGTTGGGTCACCTCCTGACGATTCAATGCTGCCCGCTAATCTGTGGTATGTATCTTATGTTTAGGGATTTTTTTTATATGGAGATAGCGTTCTGATCTCGTGTTTTATTATGAACTGCGGGAATAAAGATGGTGGGCTGAATAGTTCGGGCATCACGATATATTGCGCAGTGTTTTTGCCATGCACGGTCAAATTATAGAGTAACGTTTACCCAAGTTATGA
>LUCW03001626.1:0-2500 GCA_001586965.3 Sphaeroforma sirkka | reverse complement strand
ATTTTAAAAAGCTGGTGTAGTACCGGTCCTAAATACCCTTTTGACCCACCCATCCTTTTTTCCGGACCAGCAAGCTTTCTGTGCGACGCGTTTCTGACACCCAACATATCTTCTCGTGCACACAACAGTACGTGCAAACGTCACAGACGGACAAGTGGGTGCCCATCTACGAGGTGTTGGCTTATCCTGAGCTGCTAGAGACATCGAGCGAGCTCAGCGATTCGTTTGCCACCGTATGTTTGCGTCGCATTTGGGAACAACGAATATAGTTAGTGCGACGGACGCGTTTTCTTTAAAATGCGGAAGCAAAGTTAAGCATGCCTACGCCTAGACTCTGCTGTCACAGTACTTTCACTGGTGGTGGGGATGGTTCTGGTTGGGTTAGTTCGGAGGATGTCATATGTATGACCTTATGATCAATATTCACTAGTTGCGATGGATGCGCGGATCATGCCAATCATCGTATATACACCAAACATCATATAATGATATATGTTATCATAATATTAATAATTATATAATAATATCAATTATACAGCAAGCATCATATAGTAATACAATAACATAATATTTTGAACTATATATAATAGTATTGATTATACATGAAACTTCATATAAAAATATTCTAACATGATATTTTCAATTATATACAAGTAGTAATATTATTTATACATCAAACATCATTTATTTATACAATGACATGATATTATTGATTACAACAATCATCATATAATATCATACATAATACATAATATTTTTAATTATATAACAGTAATATTACTTATACATCAAAAACATCATATAACAACAATATTCATTATACATTCACGCAGGTCATACCAATCATCGTATAATAGCATCCTGATAATATTGATACATTAAACCCCATACATATAATTATGATAATACCAACTATGCCTTGACGCGGATTAAATAATATGGTAATACTAACTGTGCCCTGACGCGGATTATACCAACATGTACTCAGATGATCCAAATGTACGACACCCATGAGGTGGATCTGTCCATGCCTGGCTATTCGAGTGGGAAGGGCCTGTTGCTCATCCACGCGAATGACATCGTTAGGAATTGGGTATGCGAGTGGCCGTGTGTTGGTGTTCTATATCACCGTGAACGGCTTGTGTTAGGGTTTTTAGGGTTTCTAAAACAGTGGAAGGCTCGTATTCGTATCGGCCCATTGTGTACTGAGTATGGGCAGCGGATTGTGATAGCAAGGCCCTGACCAATAATCAGCTATACTTCTGGGGTGATATAACGGGATTATGTGGTCACTCATGGACAGGCATATGGTCAGGCGTACAGGTTTGTTACTAGCCAGGCATTTGAAGTGTCATCTGGACGCTCTAATGAGGTTGGTATTTTAATAATTAGAGCGGAGACCTTTCTGGCACAGCTCATCTTTCATTCCAGTATACATAACTGCCCGAGTACTTGTGAGTTCGGAGGGTATAGTCAATCACTTAGATTGATTTGATTGGCTACGTTGCTGAAGTGCCAGACCTGCTTGTCAGGCAGGGTGTCAGTATCATCAGCCTTACTTGGTAACAATAACTCAGTCATCATCAGCCTAACTTGGTAGCAATAACTCGGTCATCATTAGTCTTACTTGGTTGCAATGACTCGGTCATCATTAGCCTTACTTGGTAGCGATAACTCGGTCATCATTAGCCTTACTTGATAGCAATAACTCGGTCATCATTAGCCTTACTTGGTAGCAATGACTCGGTTATCATTAGCCTTACTTGGTAGCAATAACTCAGTCATCATTAGCCATATTTGGTAGCAATAACTCGGTCATCATTAGCCTTAGTTGGTAGCAATATCTCGGTCAACATCAGCCTTACTTGGTAGCAATATCTCGGTCAACATCAGCCTTACTTGGTAGCAATATCTCGGTCAACATCAGCCTTACCTGGTAGCAATATCTCGGTCAACATTAGCCTTACTTGGTAGCAATAACTCGGTCAACATCAGCCTTACCTGGTAGCAATATCTCCGTCAACATCAGCCTTACTTGGTAGCAATGGCTCGGCCTCTGGACCGATATCACGGGTGTACTTCTGAAGTACACGTCCATTGCCTTCTCTTCTGACTTAACGTTTCTATTCACAGCTGTCCGTGTGCGGACCACTACACGGCCCGCATGTGCTCATTACACTGTCTCTCTATCCAACACAGGCGACTGCCCAATACAGAAAGACCAAGATGACTGTGGAGGACTTTGGGGCGTTTGAGCCTGCGTTCTCACGCGTGTACATGGTATGTTTCTGCTGCTAAGTGTCTGTGAAGCCAAACTCAGTAGCGTGTACATGGTATGTTGCTGCTGCTTAGTGGCTGTGAAGCCAAACTCAGTAGCGTGTATATGGTATGTTGCTGCTGCTAAGTGGTTGTTAAACCAAACTCAGTAGCGTGTACATGGTATGTTGCTGTTGCTTAGTGGTTGTGAAGCCAAACTCAATAGCGTGTACATGGTATGTTG
>LUCW03001625.1:112500-123173 GCA_001586965.3 Sphaeroforma sirkka | reverse complement strand
GATCCAGGGCTGAAGTCTCTGCTATCTCATGCCGAAGTAGCCTACGCTACAGATATGGCTGTCCATAACAGAAACAACTGATTTAATCTTGGGAAATGGCAAAGTTACTACTTGCGAACAAGCCATTGACTATGCACACATAATGCTGTCAGATAGAAAAAAGTGAAGACTCACCTAATCGTTACTGACATGTCTAAGAAATACGGTTTAATTATAGGTATGACTGATCTTCTCAGTTTTAGGTATAACACTCACTGGTCTGCTAATGGGCTGGGCCCGAATAAAGATCAGTCAGATGATAATATGTTAAAGATACCTAAACCTCCGGAAGGTGAAGCAAAGGATATGATTCCGCACTTCACCGATATAATTATGGACTTAATTATACAAAACAGGAAGATTGCAATAACTGACTGGTGTATGTTTAGGATTCTCTAATGGTACGATTAGACTTGACTTAACAAACGTCGACTTCTCTAAGTTAAAGTGTCCTTCACATAACTACGTGAGTTGGAGACACAAAGACGTTGTCAAAACCAAAATCGAAGATTGGTTAAAACAGGGTCTAATTGAAATCAATTATGATACAACCCCAGTTAACTTAGCTCTCTTAGCGGTCGATCAATATAAATCTGATGGAACGTTTAGTAAAACAAGAGTAGTACTAGACCTGTCGCCAATCAACAAACTAATTCCGCAACATAGTTTTCCCTTACCTAAGATAAGCGAGATACTACGCAAAAATGGAGGTGCGACTATCTTTTCCAAGATAGACTTAAAAGCTGCATTCCATCAACTACAGATATATGAGCCTCATAGGGAAATACTTTTCCTTTACTTGGCAAGGTAAGTACCAGTTTAAAGGTGCACCTGAAGGCTTACACATGTTACCTTCTTTCTTCCAACAAGTTATGATGGAACTATTTGCGGACCTGTCGTATAACGTATCAGTCTATTTAGATGATATAGTTATCTTTACAAAGACAACACATGAACATGCTAAACTCGTTAAAGAAGTCTTAAAAGCGACTTAATCATGCTAAACTTAAGATTAACGAAGACAAGTGTTCTTTGCTAAAGATACTATACACTTACTTGGCTACAAAGTATCTGCAGCAGGGGTAGAAATTGATCCTGGCAAGAAACAGTTTCTGTTGGATTTATCAACACCAATTACTGGAAGAGATGTGAACTCTGTGTGTGGGTTTGTTAACTTCTTCTCGGATTCGGTACCGCATCTTTCTCATTACTTAAAGCCTTTCAGTCACCTACGGCTGCACAAAGGACCTTTGGGAAAGCTTTGGACTAAAGAATGTGATGATGCATTTAAACTAGTCAAAAGTAAAGTAATGGACGCACCCATCATGCAGTACCCTGTGGATGGTGTCCCATTCAAGTAGCAACCGACGCTTCAGATCGAGCGGTAGGTGGAGTGCTTTACCAAACGATAAATGGTAAACCGCGCTACATACAATTCTTTAGCAAGAGTTATAATAAGAGTCAACGGAATTACCTACCGTTAAACAAAAGGCTCCTTGCTATAGTTACTGCGCTAAGACAGTTTAAAGACTACCTTTATGGAAGTTACTTTACTGTCGCCTGTGATCAAAGTCTTTAACATACTTAAAAGATATGAACCCTGATTCACAGTTGGTGAGCCGCTGGCATGACATTATTGCCAAGTTCGCCTTTAATATAACACACATTCCAGGAATACATAACCATCTTCCTGACATGCTCTCTCGACTTGTGCCCGACTACCAGAAAACAGTCAAAGAGTTATTAGCAACCGATTGGATGCTAAATAAGAAATGGTTTAACCTCGCTCAATCACGATGGGGTCCATTTACTGTTGATATGTTCGCCGCAGAACATAACAAACAGGTTTCTGAATATAGGTCGTTGACTCATCCTAAAGGTGATGCATTTCAGCTTGACTTATCAAAGCATAATGCGTGGGCTAACCCACCTTGTCAACTTATCGCACAGTTGTTAAATTATGTTAATATTACTAAATCTACCATTACGCTGTGTTGTCCCTTACGTAACTCCGACCCATGGATACGTGATTTAATTAATATGATTCAAGACGAACCTATATATGTCGACCGTGAAAACCGACACGTTCTTGTATCAGGGATCCTATTCTATTAAGAAGACGCCTTGAAACACACCATTGTTTGTCGCATCGGTCCTGCAGGTACCACTAAGTGGAAACCCTCAACCGAATTCTTAGCTAAACTAGAGGAGTCTAAAGAGTTTGAACAAAAGCTCAAGACTCGTACAACACATGCACCCAACAAGATTGCAGTCGAGGTAATGCCGATTGAAACGGCATTAGATCGTAAAAACATGGAACTAGCTAAGGCCATGGATCAAAGACTCAAAACTCTAAGAGAACCTGAAGCTCGCACTCAACTACTTAAAGCGCTGCTTAAAGAACAGCCAGGAGTTGCGAAACAACTGAAGAAGATACTTCAACAATCCAATGTTGTCAATTATGTATCTCAGGACTCTACCCCTCCTGATACTGAGGTTGCCCTTTCCAACAGGACTATGGTTCATCCAGCCAGCGTTACGCAGAATCTGACTGACTTAGAGGAGCTCGAAAGTAGAGTTAAAATTATACATAATTTAACGCATCGAGCATATGAGCATACTTATAAAATGGCTATTCGTGCAGGGCTTGATCACCCGGCGCTGAAAGAAACCATACGTGAAGTATACCGACGCTGTACTGATTGTGAAAAGAACCAGATCAAGCGATACGGTTGGGCACCCCTAAAAAGTGTGACAGAAGACCAACCGATGCGCCGAGTCATAGTCGATTTGGTTAAACTCCCGCGATCAAGCATACTGGCGATGTATATATCTGTCATTTCTTATGTGTGGCTTCGGGCTATAACTTGCTTTATGCAATACCGAACAAACGTCCACAAACAGTGGCAGAATTATGCTATCACGTCTTTAATGACTTCGGTTTCCCCGAGTACTATGTTCTGATAACGGTAGTGAGTTTTGTACCGACGTAATGGAGCACTTATACTCGTATCAGGCATGACCCATAGGCGTGGTGTTCCTTACAAACCTCAAACGCAGGGTGCAAATGAGACACGTCATAGAGAACTTAAGAAACTCTTGCGTACCGCACTAGACGACGTTGAGGATATGTGGCCTTATCATTTGAAATGGGTTCAGACTCAAATGAATAACTGCATGAATCCTCAAACTGGAACACTCCCGTTTCACTATATTTCTTTGGCCGCTATAGTGAATTACAAGCAACGTTTGATAAAACTGCGCCCGAGAAACACGCTACCCGGTGGCTACAAAGATCGAACATATGCAGAACGTTGTTTACCCCTGTTTACTCGAGCACAAAATCGCGTCCTACTTAAAGCGTATGACCGATGGAATAACACTAAGAACATTGTTCAGTTCAAAGTCGGCGATTACGTTAACATTATAAATCGAAACGCCAACGTTACCGAACTCTCTTCTAAGACGATAGGACCTTTTGTTATTTCCTACCATGATGAGAAGAGTGATACTTACGAAGTGAATAACATTGATGGTACTAGCGCAACCAATCTAGGCACTCACCGTATCCCTACCTCCGAACTCTCATTCGCTCGCTCATTTGATTCTGATATACCAGTTATGGAGTCACAAGTCAAAGATATAATTGATAAAACATCCGAAGACGGTTACACTTACTACAAGACCCGTTTCATGGATGGGACAGTAGCTTGGCTAACCTCCGATGCATTTCGTGAATCTCGCGACTTTCTTCGTATCTTTAATAAGAAATGGAATAATCGTTTACATAAGAACACACGAGATAAACGAAAAGGGTTTCCTCAGGTGACTACAAACCCTGACGGATCTGAAATTCCCTATTTGCCACCTACTTCCTACGTGACTAAACTTTCTGATCTGCTTACCAACAGTGCAGAAAATTGTTCAAACTTACTTACTAATGAAGAACAGCCTTTGGCTATTACCTTACCAAATAATAAACGTAAGGCGCCTACATCGGAAATGGTTACTGGACCAAATACTAAACGACATAGAGTACAACATGAGTCTTGAACTCGTACATATAGGCACATACTTACTCGATAAGTCATGACCGAAACCGTTTTTTACTTTGGTTTTCGCTTTACCAACTAGATCGTATCTTAACGTACGTTCGTAGTTCTAAAAGCTACTGGGGGCTATGTAGAAATACGGCCTCCGGTCAGTCTAAAATATCAAGATCAATTGAGATAATACATTGGTTTTATTTGTATTTTAAATAATTTAGTACAAGCTCTTTTTCCAATATTTCCAAAGTGTTCTAAATTCACTTTGATGGCTCCAATAGCCTGAGTATTTGGTATGACTCATCTACTTGGACCTATTTCAGACATTAGTAGATGTAGGATATTATAAACTAAATTTTATAATCTCCGAACTACTACTTATAGATTTTGGTCCTCCCGCCAATCTCCAAAATCCAATAAGTCTTTTTCTTTTTTTAACTTTTCTTCAGATGGAACTTTATTTATATCAGCTAATGTATTAACGTGACTTACGTTATTATGTCTATTTACAAATTAGGCAAGTGGTCATGAACACTTAGTACTTCTAGTGAAAATTATTCAATAAAGAACAGCTAGAGGTACGCCCTGTGTGATCGAGGATATTTAGGCTCTTAACAAGAGGCAGTCCCGATCATTCTTACACAAGCTACCACTGCTAAATCCTAACTGACTAAATTGTATTTTAGTTTAATATAGTTTGAAACCTAGTAATTTCCATCGAAGTTTACACAGGGAAATTAGAGCATCAAACATACCAGGCCGAAATCCATGCATCGGGTGCACCAATGAGGGAAAAACTGGCTGCAAACCGCAACGCACGCCTAGCAGCCAAACGAAGCAAGACGCTTGGCAAGTCTAGAATGTTAATGACTAGCAAAAACAAGTTGTATCACTCTACGTTGTTGAGAAAGCGAGCGCCGCCTTCTACAATAGGCAGTGGAAACAGTGAACAAGTAGAAAAGAAGCGAAAATAGATAATCAACGTAGATACCAATGTAGTGAAAGGCACTGTGGCAGAGTCGAAGTCATTTTATGTCGGCGGCTGGATCTTACAGGAGAATGTTGTAGTACAATGCTGCAAACCAGCGGAGTGGATCGACGACTCGCTGATATCCAGGGTATTCTACCATTTATCACAATTACTCTCTCTGGCTGTTCGTTTCTGTGATGCTGATGCACACAGAATATGGATGAAGGACTTATACAAGTATCGTAGGGCAGAAAGCTTACGACTCAAGGGACCACCACAGGTGTCCGAAAGGATTTCTGTATTGATCCCATGAAATCATAGCAACGCACATTGGAACTTGGCGATTGTTACATTGTACACAACTAACGTTACAGTCACTATTTTAGATGGTATGCCAAATTCTGTTAGAGCAGGCGAACAATTCAATTATATAGTACGATGGATGAAATGTTACCTCGCAGATAATGTTACATACAGCCTAAAAGTAGGCTGTATAAACCAACACGACAGTTTTAGCTGTGGGGGTTTGCTTTGGGCCTATGCTAGTGCAGTATCAGAAAAACCACAACTCGTGCATGATTTGGAGGCATTGTCTTCGCACGAATATGTCACAAGCGTCCAACATGACAACAGAATTAGAAAATAGATTTCCGAAACACTATTATCTTATATTTCTTTAAAAGAACATCACAGACCACGTGAGTTGCGAACCAGGCAGTGAGATAAGCTTGAATGAAGCAGCATATATCAACACCAATCAATAAAAGACAACATACCCCCCCCCCTCAACACATTTTCGTAAAAATGGATATGGCCGAAGGCTCTTTAGTTTAAATTTAAGCAAATTTTGTACGATGAAGTCACTAAATGTACATAAAGAAATTGGAATTGTCACTAAATGTACACTTGTACATATTTGATCCATATTTCAGTACGTTTCCATCGAGAAAAAAGGGTGAATATACATTTAGTGACTTTTTCACATTTTCAATGTACATTTAGCGACTTTGTTCTATATTTTACCTTGCTAAGTAAAGGAAAAATACTTCCTATGCGACTCATATATTTGTAATTGATGGAATGCAGCTTTTGAGTCTACCTTGGAAAAGATAGTCGCGCCTTCCATTTAGCGTAGTATCTCGCTTATCTTTGGTAAGGGAAAACTATGTTGTGGAATTAGTTTGTTGATTGGCGACAGGTCTAGTACTACTCTTGTTATACTAAACGTTCCATCAGATTTATATTGATCGACCGCTAAAAGAATTAAGTTAACTGGGGTTGCATCACGATTGATTTCAATTAGCCCCTGTTTAAACCAATCTTCAATTTGGGTTCTGACAACGTCTTTGTGTCTCCAGCTCACGTAGTTATGTGAAGGACAATTTAACTTAGAGAAGTCGACGTTTGTTAAGTCAAGCTTAACGTACCCGTTAGAGAACTTAAACATACACCAGTCAGTTATTGCAATCTTTCAGTTTTGTATAATTAAGTCCATAATTGTATCGGTAAAGTGCAGAATCATATCCTTTGCTCCACCTTCCGGAGATTTTGGCATCTTTAACATGTAATCATCTGAATGGTCTTTATTAGGGTCTAGCCCATTAGGCAGACCAGTGAGAGTTACATCTAAACTGAGAAGATCAGTCATGCCTATAATTGAATCGTATTTCTGAGACATGTCAGTAACGATTAGGCGAGTCTTTACTTCTCTTCTATCTGACAACATTATGTGTACATAGTCAATGGCTTCTTCACAAGTGGTAACTTTGCCATTTCCCAAGATTAAATTGGTTGTTTCGTTATGGATAGCCATATCTGTAGCGTAGGCTACTCGGCGTGAGATAGCAGAGACTTCAGCCCCTGGATAAAAAAGTGTTATAACTTTTCATCCATTTACATAAACGGTTTGAAATATACTTTCATCTCCTTTGATATAGATTTTATTGAACTTTTTCTCATAATCTTGTTCTCGTGCACACATATGGAACTGTCAGTGCTTAACTTGGACGTCCGGCATGTCCTTGCAATCATCTTTGTGCCAACCGTCAGTAGTACCCTTGCAAGTAAAACACTCTTCCATATAGTGTCCAAAGTTTGGCTTGCCTGGCGCACACGTAACAGAGTCGTGTTTACCATTCCACTTGCCATCAAGTTTAGTGAGGTTGTATCCACACTACTTTCAAGGTGCTCTCTACTTCCTTTCACCCTTTGGTTCAGTGGAAGTAGAGCTTTTACCACCTCCAGCAGTAGTGTGAGGTTTCTTTGTATTGTGCGCAGTGTTATTCCCTGTCGCGGTACGCTTAGCGGGCTGGGTAAAGCTCGGGGTACTAAGTACTCTAGTAGATGGGCTGGTATGCTTTTGAACTATCTTCTCAAAGACCGACCAAGGAATAGATCGCAAAACACCATAGGTGATAATATCATCATTGACCTTCTTAAATCGGTTAGCCCCCAGAGTCTCCATCATCTGACAAATCAATAAATATTCGCCAGTATAGGTACGACCTCCCATCCGAGGGTTCATATGTGTCATATGAACTAGAGCACCTCGAATAGTAGTATCGTTCGCAAAGGACTTGCGAGACTCTAAAAGTTCACGGTCACGTGCATCTTTGAAGAAGGCGTTAAGTATATTCTCACGCAATTGGCGCCGGGTAGGGCTTTCCAGTTGAGCTCATAGGCCTCCAGGGTAGGGCTTTTCAGTTTGTAAACTTCGATGGAAATTACTAGGTTTCAAACTATATTAAACTAAAATACAATTCACGAAATGCATCGGAGGTTACACTTACTACAAGACCCGTTTCATGGATGGGACAGTAGCTTGGCTAACCTCCGATGCATTTCGTGATCTCGCGACTTTCTTCGTATCTTTAATAAGAAATGGAATAATCGTTTACATAAGAACACACGAGATAAACGAAAAGGGTTTCCTCATGTGACTACAAACCCTGACGGATCTGAAATTCCCTATTTGCCACCTACTTCCTACGTGACTAAACTTTCTGATCTGCTTACCAACAGTGCAGAAAATTGTTCAAACTTACCTACTAATGAAGAACAGCCTTTGGCTATTACCTTACCAAATAATAAACGTAAGGCGCCTACATCGGAAATGGTTACTGGACCAAATACTAAACGACATAGAGTACAACATGAGTCTTGAACTCGTACATATAGGCACATACTTACTAGATAAGTCATGACCGAAACCGTTTTTACTTTGGTTTTCGCTTTACCAACTAGATCGTATCTTAACGTACGTTTATAGTTCTAAAAGCTACTGGGGACTATGTAGAAATACGGCCTCCGGTCAGTCTAAAATATCAAGATCAATTGAGATAATACATTGTTTTTTAATTGTATTTATAATAATTTAATACAAGCTCTTTTTCCAATATTTCCAAAGTGTCCTAAATTCACTTTGATGGCTCCAATAGCCTGAGTATTTGGTATGACTCATCTACTTGGACCTATTTGAGACATTAGTAGATGTAGGATATTATAAACTAAATTCTATAATCTCCGAACTACTACTTATAGATTTTGGTCCTCCCGCCAATCTCCAAAATCCAATAAGTCTTTTTTTCTTTTTTTTTAACTTTTCTTCAGATTGAACTTTATTTATATCAGCTAATGTATTAACGTGACTTACGTTATTATGTCTATCTACAAATTAGGCATGTGGTCATGAACACTTAGTACTTCTAGTGAAAATTATTCAATAAAGAACAGCTAGAGGTACGCCCTGTGTGATCGAGGATATTTAGGCTCTTAACAAGAGGCAGTCCCGATCATTCTTACACAAGCTACCATTGCTAAATCCTAACTGACTAAATTGTATTTTAGTTTAATATAGTTTGAAACCTAGTAATTTCCATCGAAGTTTACAAGTTGGGCTCATAGGCCTCCAAGATAGTTTTGTTTTCCATTCCTCTGACTCACAGAAATGAATAATGGCATTCATCATCTGCTTTTCCTTAAGGCTGGCAGACTTCTTAAGTTGGTCAAAGGCCTTCAGTGTCTCCACTGTACTCTATACAATTTAAGTCAGTTAGGATTTAGCAGTGGTAGCTTGTGTAAGAATGATCGGGACTGCTATTGATCACAGTAAACCAAGATTGTTTACCAAGCATAAACTACGATTAAATACCGGAGGCTCAACAATGTTTATCCCAGAATCAACCAAGGAGAGAATCTAACCTCAGAGAGGGACACATAAATATTACAGATGGAAATTGATCTCGGAGCCGAAGTGCCGGGAGTACGGAAACATCATTACAGAAAATCTCTGATGGGCATAAGGGCATCCCTAAATATCGGAGGAGTACAATCTAAACGTATTAGGCCAAAGATTACAATGGAAGCCGCGATCAGTTGAACACGTGGCGACACTGCCTTTGGATTGAATCATAGATTAAGTGAGAACCTTTTTCACCTTAAGAGGTGTTTTTTAATGGCTCAAGGATTAGGAGTCCAATGCATATAAAAGCAGGGACTCGAATCAAATAAATCACAACCATTCACTTAAAACTCAAAGCACTTTAAGATACTTTAATATCTGAGAACAATAATTGCTGCCTGTTGGTAAAAGCCTTAATATTCTCGATCGCACAGGATGTACCTCTAGCTGTTCTTTATTGAATAATTTTCACCAGAAGTGTTCATGACCATATGTCTAATTTGTAGATAGACATAAGAACGTAAGTCAAGTTGATACATTACTTAATATAATAAAATTTCATCTGAAGAAAAGTTAAAAAAAGTTTTATTGAATTTTGGAGATTGGCGGGAAGACCAAAACCTGTAAGTAGTAGATCAGAGATTATGAAACTTAGCTTATAATATCCTACATCTACTATCGTCCCAAATAGGTCCAAGTAAATGAGTCATACCAAATACTCAGGCTATTGGAGCCATCAAAGTGAATTTAGAACACTTTGGAAATGTTGGAAAAAGAATTGTATTAAATCACTTTAAATACAAATAAAACCCATATTTTAGACTGACCGGATGCCGTATTTCTATATATATATATATATATATATATATATGTCGTTGGCCTGAGTAGTGAGTTACAGCTTATCAAAGCCTATCAGAAATCTCATCGTCAAACAGACGACTTAGTTTTGCTATAATATAATGCCAAGGTCTCGTTACACGGAACAAAATCATCGGGCCGTGGCCAGAGCGCGCCCACTGTACAATAATCTTTACATGTGTATGAGACCGTACTCGATATGCCTCGCCTGTCAGTTCCGAGTACACCATTGCGCACTTGTCTACAAGCTGTGTGTATTAGTGCCCAACATATGACACTTTTAGTCTAGCTGCATCTCGGTCATAGTTTTGCTCATGAAAAAAGTAAGCAAGTACGTCACCCAAAATTTTATCGCTAATAGTCACATCTTGCATCCAAATTTTCGACTCACTGCTGTCGGATGCACGCCTGTTTCCACACTGTTTGTCCCACGGGGATATTTGTCAAGCGGAGACCATCTTTCAGGAGGTGGTGTGGTCAGAGACATATCCTTGCTTGATTAATTCCAGCAACTTCTAGCTCTGCTTTCGAGCTTGTGCATTGAAGAAAAGCTCGTAGGTGATTGTATCTAACTTATCCT
>LUCW03001625.1:90000-107500 GCA_001586965.3 Sphaeroforma sirkka | reverse complement strand
AGGGTAGTGTAAGGCCCATCTCAGAGTGAGCCTGACTAGAGGGTAGTGTAAGGCCCATCTCAGGGTGAGCCTGACTAGAGGTTGGTGTAAGGCCCATCTCTGAGTGTGCCTGACTAGAGGGTAGTGTAAGGCCCATCTCAGGGTGAGCCTGACTAGAGGGTAGTGTAAGGCCTATCTCAGGGTGAGCCTGACTAAAGGGTAGTTTGAGTTGGGTGTGTCGCCTGTAGCAGAAGTCTGTGATGCATGGTTGTCACAATACGCAGAACACCCATCACATACAATTTGGCCATCGCTGGGATTGGTTAGATATGTGGTACAAGCATACATGCTTTTGGTCTTTTATACATGTTTTTGAGTTTTATACACGCGTTTGAGTTTTTGTTATAGTCACAGTAGGATACCAGGGGCGGTGTCTGCGAGATAGTCAAGCTCAGGACAGTTATAAATGGGCTCACCACTGTATACCTACTCTGCCCAAGTAATAGTAGCAATACTATTATCTATGATAGTACGAATGAAAGTAATAGTAATATTACTAATAATATTAACAATACTACTACTAAAGTACGACTACTATAATACTGCTACTAATAATAATGTACAGAGTTGGACGATAACAAGCACTGGCGTGCGTGCGTGGTGGTGCTGCTGTCTGTGATGGAGAAAGATGTGGACAACTACATCGCCAATGACAGCCACAGTCGCTATGTTGTGTGCGGCAAACTGTGGTCCGAAGTGGCCGATTCGAAGGTGCGTGTGAATCCTAGACCAGTACACACACACACACACACACACACACACACACACACACACATATATATATATATATATATATATATATAAGACCAGTACATAGAAATGCCACAGCTACACCTAAACCTCCTCGGAGGATTATTTCTTCACATTGTGTTGCCCACGAGCACTGTATGGTGGTGTATGAAGGGTGGTTGTATTCTATGAAGGGTGGTTGTATTGTATGAAGGGTGGTTGCATTGTATGAAGGGTGGCTGTATTGAATGAAGGACGGTTGTATTGTATGAGGGCTGGTTGCATTTAGGAGTGTCGTGGAAAGGGACTTCACTACCACGCGAACGCCCATCGCACACCACAGGCACGTCCGAACCACACATCCACACCACGCGGATAAGATCAACACACTCACACGCCCACACAAACATCTCTGTGGTACGATCTATTAATAGGACACCAGACACTGTGTGGTACGATCTATGAATAGTATATCAGACATTGTGTGGTACGATCTATTAATAGGACACCAGACACTGTGTGGTACGATCTATTACTAGGACACCAGACACTGTGTGGTACAATCTTTTGATAGTACACCTGATACTGTGTGGTACGATCTATTACTAGGACACCAGACACTGTGTGATATGATCTATTAATAGTACACCAGACACTGTGTAGTACGATCTATTAATAGGACACCAGACACTGTGTCGTACGATCTATTATTAGGACACCAGACGCTGTGTGGTACAATCTATTAATAGTACACCAGACACTGTGTAGTACGATCTATGAATAGTATATCAGACACTGTGTGGTGCGCATGCGGTTTCTCGTCGTGCATAGCTCACTGTCTCTGCTCTCTCTCTCTTTCTCTCACTCATTTTGGTTGCTTGTTTCTCTCACTCATTGTTGATTGGTTGGTTTTCTTTCTCTCAATGTTGGTTGGTTGGTTTTCTCTCGCTCATTTTTGATTGGTTTGTTTTCTTTCGCTCATTGTTGATTAATTGGTTTTCGTATGCGGTGGCCCATGCAGCTGGAGAACCTTCCGACTGATGCGGTGCAGCACTTGCTCATATCACTGTCCAGGTATGTGTGCTGGTTGAGGGTAGAGTGCACATAGACTCACTGGTACGCAGACGGTTTATAATGGTGCATGTGTTTGTATAAGCTATTGTAGTGTAGTGTAGTGTGTGGCTTGTCATGGGTGTGTATGTATGCATCCGTCTATACTTTGGGGGGATTGACAGCGTTATATAACGGATCGCGTGCGTGTGTATATAGTATGTATAGAAAGAACCGAGACATACAACTCACCCCACATGAATATAGTTCCATATACGAAGTGAAACATATGAGACTTGCGTGTTAGGCTGCGGCCTCTGCATGACGACTATCCACCGATTCAACTAAAGATAGTGTAAGAGTTACGGGGGAATATATTGAAGTCTCGCTATTAATGGTGGTCACACGTGCTACAAATACACAAGTGTTATCAGACCCTGACAGGAAAACACTGATATGCTTACAGAAATTTTATTCAGGACAAGACTAGCGTTGCAGTATATATATATATATATATATATATATATATATATATATATATATATATATATATATATACACACACATATCACACACACACACACACACACACACACACACACACACACACACACACACACACACACACACACACACACACACACACACACACACACACACACACACAATACACACAAACACATATATATATATATATATATATATATACATACATATATATATATATATATATATATATATATATATATATATTTCACAGCAACATGCATATATCATTGTAGAGCCTAGGGATGTGCGCGTCAACTACTCAATATTAAGGTGTGAGCAACCAAGTCGCAGGGCGAACTAGTCCTAACCTTTACCGTTGCTTACCTGCCGGGCACAGAATGCACCTGTCGAATATAGATCGAGAGACGTTTGAATACGATCAGAGGGCACAGAGAGCCTTCGACGTCTTCAGTATGTGTTGTGTGGCATGTCGTGCCAGGTTTAGTACGTTGTTACACCACCATAACTTGGACAGGCTACTTCAGTATATGTGTGGCCTGTCTTACCTACCTTAGTACACATACTGCATCTGCATGACTTAGATGGTGCACTGCCCATCTGGGCTCATTGGGTTCTGTTCTATATTTGGACTATGTGCTGAGAAACGCGGCAGCAGCCTGTACCCAGGTGATAGCCAAAGCGGCCAATCAACGAGTATACGCGCGTATACCTTGTTTGTGTGGCATCTGCGGAGAGACATTCATGGTCCTGCCACAAAGACATGGTTGTACTCGAAGCTGCGTGAGTCCAGATATATGTTTGTATCTGTTGAACAGTTATAGTCTATCTTTGTATCTGTCTGTGGGTAGTATGTATACGTGGCGAGTGTGTGTACTGGGCGTGTATTAATGATGGGTGATCAAAAGCGTTCATGCAGTATTTTCTTCCACTATCTGTCCAGTTTTTAGTGCATAGTCTTATTGCTAGTCATTTTCCTTCTACTACCTGTCCAGTTTTTGGGGCAAGGTTTTATTGCTAGTCATTTTCCTTCTACTACCTGTCCAGTTTTTGGGGCAAGGTCTTATTGCTAGTCTTTTTCCTTCTACTATCTGTCCAGTTTTTAGTGCATAGTCTTATTGCTAGTCTTTTTCCTTCTACTACCTGTCCAGTTTTCAGGGCATAGTCTTATTGCCCCTACTATCTGTCTGCCCCCACCCCCCACAGCCAAGACTCTCAAAACAGTACTGGTGAAGCTCACAGCTGTGTCCAACCGACAGTACATCGTGGAAGTATGTGTGCACGCAATCCCCAAAAGATGTCCTGTGGTTGTGATGGTGTAGCAGAGCCCAAAAGATGTCCTGTGGTTGTGATGAATTGCACGCAGAACCCAAAAGATGTACTGTGGTTGTGATGGTGTGGCGTTCTTCTTCAGGTTGCCCGCAGAACCCAAAAGATGTCCTGTGGTTGTGATGGTGTGGCGTTCTTCTTCAGGTTGCCCGCAGAACCCAAAAGATGTCCTGTGGTTGTGATGATATAGCGTTCTTCTTCAGGTTGCACACAGAACGCAAACAATGTCATGTGGTTGTGATGGTGAAGCGTTCTTCTTCAGGTTGGACGCAGAACGCAAACAATGTCGTGTGGTTGTGAGGGTGTAGCGTTCTTCTTCAGGTTGCACGCAGAACGCAAACAATGTCATGTGGTTGTGAGGATGTAGCGTTCTTCTTCAGGTTGCACGCAGAACGCAAACAATGTCATGTGGTTGTGAGGGTGTAGCGTTCGTCTTGTGGCTATATCGTAGTATAACACAAGCCTGAAGTTGTTGAAGATATACTGCAGCTGATAGCTAGTATGTAGAAGTAGCAACTGATTGAGGTTGCATGCGCGGTTTGTATAGACATACTTGAGGTTGTACACACACCTGGGTTTGTAGTATATATAGATATGTATATATCCACACATATATACATATATACGTATGTAAGCACATATATACAAATGGTGTATGTATGCAAATTGTTATAGTATCAACATGCATGGTCTATGGATTGGATATGAGAAATGAAGTGAGTCTAGAGCGGAAGTTATCCAGACAGTGTAGTCGTGTACTTGATTGTATTTACGCATATCTGGTGGCTGCAAACAGTGCTCACACACGAGTGTAGCTGTGGTCGCTGTAGTAAATACCAGTAGGTTTAGGGTTTAGCTTGCTCTAAACCCTAGGGCTCAGTTCACAGTCGATCACAGGGTTTAGGGTTTAGGGTTTATCCTTCTTCATCCACCAAGTGTGTGCGCTACACAGTGGCAATACACGCGTGAGCGTGGCGTGGCGAGTCTTCGAGCTCCTGCGAGAACATTGAGTGCCCACGCACACTCCACGTGCCGCCTGTAACACATAGTACTGTGCCTTCTGAACCATGCACCACTCCTCGGCTTCACATAAAACTCTAAACCCTAAACCCTAAAACCCTGAAAGCATGAAACCCAAGCCTAAAACCTACATGGCTTGGTCTGTACGCGTGTGCATGGTGTGTGTATGCAGCTGTTTAAGGGATCGACAGGCCGACTGCGAGAGACGCCCGGCAAAGGCTACAGCACTCAAAGTGTGGTGGACGCCATTCTGATTCACTTCTGCAGTGACAATAAGGAGATCCGCATGCTAGCTGTCAAGTGCTTCCTGCGCTTCAGCGAGACCTACAACTATCTCGAGTATGTTTTAGCTACTTATAACTACCTCGAGTATGTTCAACGTACTACTAGCTCGAGTATGTTCTACCTACAACTATCTCGAGTATGTTTTAGCTACTTATAACTACCTCGAGTATGTTCTACCTACAACTATCTCAAGTGTGTTTTAGCTACTTAACACTACCTCGAGTATGTTCTACCAACAACTATCTCGAGTATGTTCTACCTACAACTATCTTGAGTATGTTTTACCTACAACTATCTTGAGTATGTTTTGCCTACAACTATCTTGAGTATGTTTTACCCATAACTACCTCGAGTATGTTCTACCAACAACTATCTCGAGTATGTTCTACCTACAACTATCTTGAGTATTTTCTACTTTCAACTATCTTGAATATGTTCTACCTACAACTACCTCGAGTATGTTCTACCTACAACTATCTCGAGTATGTTCTACCTATAACTATCTCGAGTATGTTCTACCTACCACTACCTCGAGTATGTTGTGGTGCCTCAGTTGTCGTCCCTGCCCGTCTACTGTAATGCGTATGCAGAGATAGCTGCGAACCCCACATAGTTGTGCACACGCAGAGGGTTAGCGCTATAATGACCTTTTCGTGTGCTATCAGCTGTATGTAGTTCTATGTCTTAAGAGGTATATGTGTTTCAGATTTAACTTTAAAACATATCACAACCTCAAGCGTGACATGGTGTCATTCCTAGTGGCTACGCTACGTACTTGGAAGCAAACACGCAATGCGTCCTCTTCTTAAGGAGTCTATGTACACTTATATGAACATCTGCACAGGTGCGTCAGTGGTTTATTCTACCGTCATGGTCTATGTACACATATATGAACATGGGCACAGATGTGACAAGCCTTTGGCACTGCACGTGATTCGTTCCTGAGCTTCGCAAATCACTTGCCATACGTAGTCATAGATGTGTGCACGCATCAAAGGGGACTTGACACCATGACCACACGCCTTAGTCTTCTCCTATGCCTACCACACACACTGTACGGGATAGTAGAACCTCCCACTCTTATAGTAGAGAGAGTCCTCATACTCTTATAGTAGAGAAAGTGGGGCCATCGTAGAGGATAGGATGGCATCTACCGCCATTGACATATATCTTGTACCTCGCACCTCCTTCATTCTTCTTCATTCTTCAGTGGTTTTATCTTTCATTCTCCTTCATTCTTCTTCATTCTTCAGTGGTTTTATCTTTCATTCTCCTTCATTCTTCAGTGGTATTATACTTCATTCTCCTTCATTCTTCAGTGGTTTTATCTTTCATTCTCCTTCATTCTTCAGTGGTTTTATACTTCATTCTCCTTCATTCTTCAGTAGTTTTATCTTTCATTCTTCTTCATTCTTCAGTGGGTTTCCTTTTCATTTTCATTCTCCTTCATTCTTCAGTGGTTTTATCTTTCATCCTCCTATCGTTCTTCCGTGGTTTTATCCTTCTAACGTTCTTCCGTGGTTTTATCCTCCTAACGTTCTTCCGTGGTTTTATCCTCCTAACGTTCTTCCGTGTTTTCTTCTTCTCCCCTTGTCAGCGTGCACTTGTACATCCAGACGTTCTTGCTCAACGCCACCTTCAATGTGTTCCTGGATCAGCATGGGCTGTGGATGCCCCAGGTCATTGCGTATGTTTAGTGTGTCCTAAGAGATGTGAGCGGCAGGTTTTAATGGTCTTTTGGTCGTCACATACGTTTCTCCTATGTATATGCAGTGGTTAGTATTGTTAGTATTGTATTGTTCTATGTGATTGCAATTAGCATGCTCGGCAAGGCTCACAATCCTACCAACTCCTTAATCAAATTGGGTACTCCTTCTTATCCCCATCCCATTCTTTATAGTGAAATAGCTACCATCACCGACGACAGCGTCAACCGGTCGGTGCTTGGCCTCATGTTCCGAACATACGACACACTGCACCTGATGGGCTATACCTTTGACACAGATGTAAGTAGACTGTGTGTGTGTGTGAAACCTTTGACACAGATGTAAGTAGACTGCGTGTGTGTGTACTTCTGACACAGATATAAGTAGGCTGTATGTGTGTGTGATACCTTTGACACAGATGTAAGTAGACCGTGTGTGTGTGTACATACATACAGTTATCGCCTGCAGTGTCGTGAGTTCTTGGCTGCGTTTGATGGGCTATTTTAGGGTTTAGGGTTTTAGGGTCGTTTGACACCAATGTATGTCGTATGTGCGTGTGCGCATAAAGTGTCTTGTGCTATCGCATGTGTACAAGGATGTCTGCACGCATACCACCTGCACCTGTGCCTGTGCCACGGGTGAGCACTTGTTTGGGTTGCGTGTGCGTATGGTTGTTACTAAGTGAGTGGTATGGGTCTTGCAAGTCAAGTGTGTACCTGCACTCCCTAGTGTGTGTCTCGTGGCGTGTGTGAGGGGTCAGGTGTGTGACAGTGGCTGCTGTGTGTGTGTGTTTGAGGTTGTTGAGTGTGACTATGTCTGATATGTTGTGCTGACTGTTGTGCTTAAGTGTCTGATGGGTCAGTCGGCCTGTGCATTTGGCACTACAATCCTGTACTCACCCGTCATCCACCCTATATTTATAGATGCTAAATCCATGCCAATCTCCTCTTTATCCACCCCATGTTCTATCTATAGATGCTGAATCCATGCCAATCTCATCATCATCCACCCCATGTTCTATTTATAGATGATGAATACATGCCAATTTCCTCATCACCCACCTCATGTTCTATTTATAGATGCTGAATCTGGAGAAGCATGTCGAGGCGCAGCTGATCAAGATGGACGACGCTGACGAATTGCCGTCAGACGATGCGGTGGGGTCAGTGCTCGCAGACACGCAGCATCACACGGTAGACCTCACAGACGACGACAGCTACACCACACTCCAAGGTACCCGTACGGGGGTATGGGCTGCTGGGGTGGGTGTGTCCTAAACCCTAAAAACCCTAAATTCTAATGTGTGACTTGTCTTTGTGTGTATGTGTGTCTAGGCAGCCGCTCGGGCTTTGTCTATTTTCTCATTATTTATGGTATGTGGTCGGATTCCCTTGTCTTTTTCTCACTACTTATAGGATGTGATGTGATGGGTGTCTTTAGTCGTAGTTCCTTCTGCCGGTATCTTTTGTTCTGCTGAAGCGACACTTAGTATTATATGTAGTTGTCACCCTCGTGTTCGTCTAGTATCATTGTAGTCGAATACTCGCGCGTTTCTCGCGTTTCTCTGGAGTGTACAGAACTACAACACACCCACTTATGCCTTCACACATATCGTCGCCTGTGTCTTTCACCTACTTATACATACACACTTTTATCTATATCTTTACTTATACCTTTTTATGCACCTATACCCATATCTTCACTTGTATCTTTCACCTACTGATACTTTTACCTATACCTTTACTTATACCTTCCACCCACTTATACCATAGTTTATCTCTTCACTTATACCGTTCACTCACTTCTACCTTTACTTATATCTTCACCTATACCTTTCCCCCACTTCTACCTTTCTGATCCTTCCCTCTTTACCGGTATGCGCAATCCATCCATCACACGCACATGTGAGTGTAGACACGCAAGACACCTCCAGACTCTACGCCACTTCAGACCCAGTCTCCGAAGTCGAGAGCTTCAAGGCTATGTCCCTAATGGCCGATGACAAGGCACAGAACAAATCCAGCAAACCCAACAAACCCAACAAAACCAACAAACTCACCCCCGTGAAGAAAAGTCCGGCCAAGACAAACACGCTGTTCAACTACGTCAGCGCGGCCGAAGACTTCACCTCAATAGAACGCCCGGCAAAACCACCCGCACAATCACCCGCACAACCACCCGCACAATCACCCGCACAACCACCCGCACAATCACCCACACAACCACAGGTGCAGCGCAGCATGTTAGGTATGTAGGGGTGGTGTGTGGCTGTGAGATGGGATTACGGTGTGTGGCTATGAGAAAAGGTCTTACCAGTAGGCGTGATACACATATATACACCGCACCGTAATGTTACACACATACCCGCATGGGTATTTCGGAACATTTGCTGGGTCACACACGCGTCTTACTTGGACTATTTCAGACTTAAACTACTCAACTATCGTGAATACGCATTGTTCGGCACTTGCACACTTTAACACCTTAAACCCAATAACCCTATAACCATATTATCCTATTATCCTAAAACCCTGAAACCTCAAAACAGGTACGTATGATGAGTTTAGGCAGAGCACCGGGTACACAGCGCCCAAGAAAGTGGCCGCCAAAAAAGAAGAAGACAGGTTCCTGGATATGCTGCTGAAAAACCGCAAACCAAAAGGAAACCATTCTAAAAATAGCACACTCGGGAGTACTACCGGTGCGGACTCTCTGGGGTCGCACAGGTAGGCCGACTGATGCGTTCACAATGCTTTGTACATCTGTTGCTCTAACTAATGTCAATGTTGTATATGATTTATCGGCTTTTTTGTACCGAGCCTCTCGTGTCGAGTATACCTAATACGTTGGGTATACCTATGAGTCGAATACGTTGGGTATACCTATATGTCTATTTCGCTGGGTATACCTTTGAGTTTAATACGTTGGGTATACCTATGAGTCTTAATACGTTGGATATACCTGAGTCTAATACATTGGGTATACCTATATGTCTAATACGTTGGGTATACCTATGGGTCTAATACGTTGGGTATACCTATGAGTCTAATAGGTTGGGTATACTTATGAGTCTAATAGGTTGGGTATATCTATGAGTCTGATGCGTTGGGTATACCTTTGAGTCTCATACGTTGGGTATACCTATGATGGGTATACCTATGATTTGAGTCTAATGCTTTGGGTACACCTATGAGTCTAATACGTTGGGTACACCTATGAGTCTACTACGTTGGGTATACCTACAAGTCTGGTACGTTGGTGTCTATCTTCGCTAGCGAGGGTCCGAGTTGTCGACGTGGCCGTGAAAGTTAAAAGATAAATCCTTCCAGCATTGTTTGAGAACTTATTTATTCGTTTTTCATGTGGCTTACACTAGTGACGCGTGTCACTAATAACATGTCATAGATAACAATCCTCCCAACAGTAGCAGACAACCAATAGACTGCTTTACCATATGCCTTACACTGATGTCACTTGTCATTAGCAACAACCCTCCCAACAGTATCAGACAATCAATAGACTAATTTACCATATGCCTTACACTGATGTCACGTGTCATGAACAACAATCCTCCCAACAGTAGCAGACAATCAATAGACTACTTTACCATATACCTTACACTAATTTCATGAGTCATTTCTTCACCCTTAGAATGTTCGGTACCTCTGCGTTCAGTGCGCCCTCCAATCGGTCCACCACAAAATCCCACACGTCGCTGCCGCACATGTTTGCTGACTTTGGCTCGGAACCGGATTCGTAAGTGACCTGAGAATGCAGGAAAACGTATTTGTCATTGAAACTTAGTTGTAAAGAAAACATAATTGAATTGAAAACGTATTGGTAATGTGAGCGTGAGTGTAGTGAAAACGTATTCGCAATACAAATGTATTTGTAACATATATGCAGCTGAGTGATCCAGTAATTCAGCATTGTCTAGAGTAGCCGACAACGACGAGTGCGCGTCACTTGATGTACATGATATGGTTCATGCAGCTGAGTGATTCAGTAATTAAGTATTGGTTAAAGTAGCCGACAACCACTTCACATGAGTGGCTACACATGAGTGACTACATTTGAGTGCACATCACTTGATGTACATGACATGGTTCATGTAGCTGAGTGATTCAGTAATTACGTATTGGTTAAAGTAGCCGACAACAACTATACATGAGTGACTACACACGAATGGGCATCACTTGATGTACATGGCATGGTTCATGTAGCTGAGTGGTTCAGTAATTAAGTATTGGTTAAAGTAGCCGATAACAATTACACACGAGTGACTACACATGAGTGCGCGTCACTTGATGTACATGGCATGGTTCATGCAGCTGAGTGGTTCAGTAATTAAATATTGGTTAAAGTAGCCGACAACAACTACACATGAGTGACTACACATAAGTGCACATCACTTGATGTACATGGCATGGTTCATGCAGCTGAGTGGTTCAGTAATTACGTATTGGTTAAAGTAGCCGACAACAACTACACATGAGTGACTACACATAAGGGCGCATCACTTGATGTACATGGTATGCTTCGGTTCTCAGAATAAAAGTGTTCCTGCATAAGACTGTAGCTGCCAGTGCATGGAGTGTCGGTTGGTGACCACCGTGTTTCTGTTGTGGTGTTTCATTACCTGTGCGGAACTGTACTGTTGATAGTGTACCGTTAAAAAGCAAACACTCCAAACCATTTGCTGGGTTGTCATGGTCACTATTCTCAACAGACTATGATGTGTTGCGATGTGTCCTGTCCATCCGCGCACATACACACACAGACTAACATGTACCACCCACCCATGCACACAGACTAACATGTACCACCCACCCATGCACACAGACTAACATGTACCACCTACCCATGCACACACCCTCTCCTGATCATACACAATAGAGATGATCAACCGGTGGTGCGCCCGGCCCCATTGTCCGAGGTGAGTTGTGCACCCAAATCGTCGTTGAGGGCCGCCCGCCTCAATGCGCAAAAAGCCAAACAAACTGTCCCAACAGGTCCCATCCCCACCTTCACGGCGGGTGCGGCCAAGAAGGTATGTCACACAACACAGGCAAACGTTTAACGCTTTACGCTTAAGGTATGTCACACAACACAAGCACACGCTAAACGCTTTACGCTTAAGGTGTACCACACAACACAAGCACACGCTTAAGGTATGTCACACAACACAAGCACACGCTAAACACTAAACGCTTTACGCTTCAGGGTTGAGTATGTGTGTACCAATGTGTCTTACGCATTGCAGACGCTCGTGTGCATATACTGCAAACGGTTTTTATTGGATGTTCTGGTTGGGTAGCAATCTTCGGTAATCGTGAATGTCTTCCTTTCCTATCTCTGTACTGTGACAGATGGGGTCGTTCGGAGACAGCTTCTCGGGCAAGCCGCGGGAGGATCCCTTAGCCACCTCACTCGCCAGCTGGAAACCGGGTGGTGTTAGTGCTACCGCCACTACAGCCACCGCCTCGGAGCTCGCGCCAGGCGAGCCCATGCACCCCGCAAAGGCTACGACCACCACCGCTACCGCTACCGGCAATAGCGCTACCTCTACCACCACGCAGACGCGTGGGAAGGCCACCGTGTTGGCAGTTCCATCCACACCCACACGCGCAGAGAAGGAGCGAACGGCCAGAAGCAAGGTGCCGCCACCGCCGGTAGTCATAGTGGATCTGTTCAAACAGGGTAAGCGCCAAGAAGGGTGTCTGGATGTGGATGTGCGGCAGAAGCGCGTGGATTGGGTTGTGGTTTTTTTAACGGTTTATTATTATGCTATGCATATACCATAGCAATGTATATACCATAGTTCTAACTATGTATACACCATAGTTATTGCTCTGTATATACCATAGTTATAACTATATACACACCATAGTTGTAGCTATGTATACACCATAGTTATAGCTGGTGTGTAGCTGCGTACTGTAGTTCTCACCCGATAGTACTACTGCCTTGACATACAGTGCTGATGTGGCATTTGAAGAAGGCAGAGAAGGACGACAGTTTGTCTCAGTTGGTGGTCAAGGACGATAAGCCGAAGGATATCATTCCGTTGGCGTTCGACAGCTACGCGCACTACAGGAAAACGTTCACTCCGTTTTTGATTGTAAGTGTATTGCGAGAGAGAGAGAGAAAGTGAGAGTGAGAGGCTGTGGCATGGAATGCGGTGGTATCGGCAGAGATCCATTTACTTGTGGTGACACACATTTATTTCGATGCGTGTTTGTGCTCATCAGTTAGTCACTCCCATTGGCTGAACCATCATCGCCTGCACGTACTGGAACCAAGCAAGCGATGAGCACCCACACAGCAAAGGCTCATGTCATAGCACCACAGCATAGCATATGTCATTGCCGCAAACAGCTCTCACTGCTTTGTAGACACGCTTTCACGTATACATCATGGTACCATATTTCATAGACCTACACTGGGCATGTTGGTTCTGCCACATCACGTACGTTTGTACCGACCGTTGGTAGGGTTTAGGGGTTGAGTGCTTTTTAGCCTCGCTGAAATCGTTTGTGAGATGTCTATTTATACAGGATATATGCAAACACACACAAACACACACACACACACACACACAGAACGTATATATATATATGTATGTATGTATGTATGTATGTATGTATGTATGTATGTATGTATGTATGTATGTATGTATGAATATATATATATATATATATATATATATATATATGACTATTTGGCGGTGCAGTGACCTTCTCTGACTTACTCATCTCATAGAGTTTCTGTTTTATGACTCACTCATCTCATACTGTCTGTGCTTTAAGGATTCCTCACCTCATAGTGTTTATGTTTTTTTCGCACGTTGGGCACAGGTTGAATTTGCCGACTCTTTGAAAAGTGAATCGGATTTTGGGGTGGAGCGCATTTTTGGCACTGACGGTTTCTGTTTGATGGGTGAGTGCGTTGGTGTAGTTGGTGTTTGCTGCGTCTTAGATCCAATTTTATTTTGCCGCTCGCAAAAACACACTGAAATTCACGGCCATTTTACATTTGGTGGTTTATTAGTTCCAATTTCATTTTGGCCAGTGGTATGGTATTTGCACCGCGTATCTCCAAAGACCGGTGTGTAGATTCAGGACTCGAGCCAAATTCACTGCTTCATTACCAGAAAAAGCCAACAAAGCCAACAATATTTGGAGCTCATACACTCACAGCACTTGTGTGTGCACGTATTCACCACAGGGTCTGATTGAGTCTCATTTTTCGCTGGTTGCTGTGTTACTTACATAGTGAGCCTCTTGCTCTGTATTTCATATATATATATATATATCTGTATTATCGTCCCGATATTCTCTCTTGTTAATTTCGGGAATCCTTCCCTAATTATTCGGGCGGGACATGCCGCCCACTTTCTTATCGCAACTATTGCGATGTGTTGCGTATTAGTCATATCTACGGATTGCCATATATAGTAGGATACATAGACCCCATTCTACGTAATATCAATCGTATCTACGGGTTACTAAGCATAGTAAGATACATAGATCCCATTCTACTTAATAACAAACATATCTACGGATAACCAAGTAATATACATAGATTTTCTTCTACTAAATAACAAACTTATCCATGGATGACCATACATAGCTAGATACATAGATCCCATTCTACTTAATACCAAACATATCTACGGATTGCCATATATAGTAGGATACATAGATCCCATTCTACCTAATAACAATCGTATCTACGAGTTACTATACATAGTAAGATACATAGATCCCTTGCTACTTAGTAACAAACATATCTACGGTTGACCAAGTATTATACATAGATCCCCTTCTACTTATTAACAAACATATCTATGGATGACCATACATAGTAAGATACATAAATTTCATTCTACTTAATAACAAACATATCCATGGATGACCATATATAGTAGGATACATAGTCCCCATTCTACTAAATAATAATAGTATCTACGGGTAACGATACATAGTAACATACATTGATTTCATTCTACTTAATAACAATCATATCTACGGATGACCATACATATACATAGGTTGCCTTTTACTTAATAACAATCATATCTATGGATTACTATCCCATTCTATTTTACCACAGATATGAAAAAGACCAAGGAGTTCTGGCTGTTGACCTTTGCGCCCAGTCAAGCCGTAATGGACTGCGAATTTGCTGTGGACGATGTGGTGGTAGTAAGCAGACCACCAGATAAGACCACAGAGTACGTAACCACACACCAGGTGCACGTGGAGCTATTAATAGAAACTGTTAATAGAACAGAGAGTATGTAACCACACAACAGGTGCACGTGGAGCTATTTATAGAGACTATTAATAGAAACTATTAATAGAACACAGAGTATGTAACCACACACCAGGTCCACGTACAGCTATTAATAGAAACTAATAATAGAACACAGTGTGTAATCACACCAGGTGCACGTGGAGCTATCAATAGAAGCTATTAATAGAACACAGAATATATAACCACACCAGGTGCACGTGGAACTATTAATATAAACTATTAATAGAACACAGAGTATGTAACCACACACCTGGTCCACGTAGAGCTATTATTAGAAACTATTAATAGAACACAGAGTATGTAACCACACACCAGGTGCACGTGGAGCTATTATTAGAAACTACTAATATAACACAGAGTGTGTAACCACACCCCAGGTGCACGCGGAGCTATTGATAAAAACTATTAATAGAACAGAGTCTGTAACCACACATAAGGTGCACGTGGAGCTATTAAAAGAAACTATCAATTGAACACAGAGTATGTTGCCACACATCAGGTGCAAGTGGAACTATCAATGTCATTAACATTGGCTGAAGGTCAAACGAAATCACTCCTTGCACTCTCATTATCAGTTGACCAGACTCTCGCCTGAGACACACGCCTGCCACTCCCAATACAACTCAATTCTATGGCTAAAAATAGATAATGATAGATCTCTATAATCAGTTACATATCTAAAAAAGATTTCGTACTTGCCCTTTATACTGATATGTGTATTGGTGCACATTTGCAGTCGGGCAGATATATTACTCACTATAAACCTTAGACCCTAAACCCTGAAAACTCTAAATACCAATACGCAGCGGTAAAGCAGGTGCGCCTGTGATCGACCCAAAGACTGGACTGCCCCCGCACATCCTTGGACTAGTGCAAGAGAAACCACGACACAAGGCCGACAAAGACAACAACCTCGTCATCAAACTACACTACAGTACGTGCCAAAAAAATCCTAAATAACCCTTGTGTGTCTACTATTATTTGGTACTATCGTGTTGTACTACAGCAGATCCCCTTAGTGCCCTTGTGTGTCTACTACTAATTGGTACTATCGTGTTATACTACAGTACGAGCGCTCAGGGCTATTGTGCGTCTACTACTAATTGGTACTATCATGATTTACTACAGTACGTGCGCTCAGGGCTATTGTGTGTCCCTGAGTGCCATTGTGTATATGAACCACTGTGTGTCAGCATCTCTTTCTCCTTCAACCTGCCATGTGCTAGCTGCATGTGGCGTGCTTTTACGTGTATATGTGTGTCAGCATCTCTTTCTCCTTCAACCTGCGATGTGGTATCTGCATGTGACGTGCTTGTACGTGTACGTGTGTGTCAGCATCTCTTTCTCCTTCAACCCGCCATGTGGTATCTGTATGTGACGTGCTTGTACGTGTACGTGTGTGTCTGCCATGGCCCCGTGGCTCTGCACAGTGTGCGTTGTGTGGCGGTGTATGTGTGCGCGTGTGCGCTTCATACCAACTAGCAGTGGAGAGAGAGTGTATGAGAGAGAGAGAGGGTGTGTGTGTGTGTGAAAGGGAGAGAGTGTGTGTGTGTGAAGTGAGAGAGAGAGAGTGTGTGTGTGTGTGTGTGTTAATTGTCGTGAGCGTTGCTTTGTATCTTCCTCTTCTCTGCTGATGCATGGTTGTTGGTGCGTGTATTGAGTGTATTGAGTGTATTTGTGTGTGTGTGTGCGAGTTTGTGCGTGTGTTAATTGTCGTGAGCGTTGCTTTGTACCTTCCTTTTCTCTGCTGATGCATGGTTGTTCGTGCGTGTGTTGAGTGTATTAGATTGCCAATCACGCGCTGTGTAGCGATGGTGTGCTCGTCGGTTGCAGAGTGATGTGTGTTCATTGTATGTATATTTATCACCGTATGTATTGTGTTGTTTGTACGTTGGTTGTGTGTTCATTGATTGTACATTACTCACCGTTTGTCTTGCGTTGTTTTTACGTTGGTTGCCGTATGTAGTGCAATGTAATACGAACATGTCTATGGCCCATCACCTTCATACCACAGGCGTGTGGTTTTGTGTGGTGTTGTGTGGTGAATTCGCGTTAAATCAATGCGTCTCTGGTCCTTTAGTGACTCTCTCCCGCTGCCCCATATAGGGTTTTAGGGTTTTCAATATCGGTTTCTGTAATTTATCGTGACATACGAGTGACTGGGTACTGTCGGACGCTTCAATTGGTAACAGTCACGTGCTAACATGCGCACCTCACCTCCCTTCGCACTTACACTACGCATGGTCACTGTAGCTACTGAGATGCAGAAGACGTTTCGCGTGGGAACACTGACAGGCAACTTCCGGCTACAGCAAGAGCTACACATCTGTCAAATGGCCAATATAAGACCCATCATCAGACAGTACGAAGCACTGCTGAAGTGTGGTACGTGCGCATACGGTGGTTGTTGCTGAATATATATATATATATATATATATCTGTATATATCTGTATATATCTGTAGGTATATATATATATATATATATATTCATATACATATACATATATACATATAC